>MJUU01057608.1:6657-48503 GCA_002080025.1 Modiolus philippinarum | reverse complement strand
TATTCCTGTATACATGTACATGTAGTCTAAATCTCAAAATTGATTGCAGAAAGAATGTAAAATATAACATGCATAGCAAATTATATATGCCTTTATATAATTTAGGGAAAAATTCATATTAAAAAGGGTATATTATTTGTATGGATAGAGATATAGTTTAACCATGGATAGAGATAATTACTATGACAAATGTTGACAACACAATGTTTCTGTAATTGTGAAGATAATTAAAATACATGTATTTGAAAAAAAAATTCCTTGAAAAGTTGACAATCCGAGTGAAATTGAAGAAACCATAATTTTTTCCATTGCATTTTTAATGTTTTTATTTTGCTTTATTTATTTGATGCCTTATTAGTATGATCATGGTTTTGTGACATTATTGAAAATAAAATGCTTTATTTTATAACATCAATACTAAATATGAATGTATTAAATGATGATTTTACATAATTGTAGAAATGGAACACAATTCTAGCAAAATAAGCCAAGAATATAGTTTAAAACAGACAAGATAAATAATAAAATATAGATAAAAAAAAGAAAATTTTTCAAATGGTGAGAAATTTCCATTTTCCTTACAAAATTAAGAATATCGCGAACATGTCGAGAAATTTCTAGACAAAATTAAGAACATCGAGAATATGTCAAGAAATTTCAGATATAATGCATAATGTTAAGAATGTCGAGAATTTTTTCAAGAATTTTTCATGCATATTTAGACTGTCGAGAATGTGTCGAGAAATTTTAAGACAAAATTAGTACAATTAAGAATTTGTTGAGAAATTTCAGTCATACTGGAGAATGTTAAGAATGTCGAGAATTTTATCAAGAATTTTTCATGCAAATTCAGACTGTCGAGAATGTGTCGAGAAATTTTAAGACAAAACTAATATAATTAAGAATTTGTCGAGAAAAATTAGGCACTAAATCAGACATTAAAGAATGTCGAGTAATTTTTCAGACAAATTCAGACGAAAATTGGTAAATTCAGACAATTTGACTTTTGTAGTGATGCCACATGTGTCAAAATCCATATCTTTGGGCCTTTGTCAAAATCAACATCTTAGGGCCTCTTGTTTGCATCAAGATAAAGATAAAAAAATCCGAAAGCTTTTTGCGCATCTACAGACTATATGCAACAATTCTACAATAAAATTAAATCCATAAATCCATAAATGTAGGAGGAGTTTGTGTCACATGCCACATGTGTAAAAATTGACATCTTGAGGCTTTTTGTTTGCACCGAGAGCACTATCAAAAATCCAAAAGCTTATTGCGCATCTACAGACTATATGCAACAATTCTACATCAAAATTAAATCCCTAAATCCAAAAATGTAGGAGGAGTTTGAGTCACAAGAAAGTGTGACGGACGGACGGAAGGACGGACAGACGGAGGTATAACATTATCCCCGAACTTTCTTTGAAAGCGGGGATAGATATGCCTTTATTGTGTATGACTTATCACTCTGGTTCACTTCTGTGTATATTCAGACTGTTTTGCAAGTTGTAAATCATATTTTAACAAGCCATGGTATTTTGACCTACCCCCATGGGAAATTGAGCTACCCCTCGTGAAACGGGAAAGTTGAGAAAAAATTGTGGAATTTCGGGAAAGGGCCCCATAGTCCTAGTTGTGACCTTCTATATATAGCTTCAAAAGTTTTAAGTCTGATGGAAAATACTCCCATTTAGTAATTTATGGGAAAGGCGAGACCCACATGATTTTCGGAACCTCTGAATTTCTCATTTGTGACTTCGGAAAATCGAATAACCCCTATTTTAAGGCCACACATTCGGAATGAAAATACCCATTTGGATACCTGAATACAGATGAAAAAGAAAGGAAATGGGGTAAATGTCAAGGAGACAACATGCCATATCCAGGTTAAAACGACCAAAAAACAAAACATCTAGGGGTCACCATATGGTCTTCAACACAGTGAGTAACCTCACACCATATAGTAAGCCCTAAATGGCCCCAAAAAGGTAAAAATGTGAATAAATCAATGGAAACAAACACATCCAATAACCCAAATATCAAGAAACTAAAATTTTATAAGAAGACAAGGACAAGCCAATGACCAACATATTCCTGACTTGGGACAGGCGCAAAAATTGCGGCGGGGTTAAACAGGCATGTTTTTAACCACGGAAAATCACGATTTTCCGTCCAAAATAAAATGGGCTGGACAAAATTGGTTTCTTGGATAGATAAGTTTAACATACTTGATCATATGTACGTGAATCAGAAATGAGCAAGCAATATGGGCAGCTAGTCATTTACACATCGTATTCTTTTAAATTTTACATTTTGAAAGTTCAGTATACATGCATTAAATTTTCGAACACATTCATGCCAATAAACCTCTCGGGAAAATGGGCATTCTATGATTTCACGCATAGCGTCACGCTAGTTAGAAGTTTACAATTGCAAGGGTCATATTACAGCCTTCAGTGGTCAATTAGTAGATCTTGGATAAATTTTATCAAACTTTTTTTATATTTGTTGTCCTGTTATATTTATTTGTAATATAATGAAGTGGAAAATGTTCCATAATTCGCGTTTTGATCACAAATTTCCACCAATTTATTGGCATGAACAGTTCTCCGAGAGCCCGGATCTGAAGCCCGGAGCCAAGCGAGTGGAGTCATATGCCCTAGGTGCTGGAGCCTGGAGCCCGGAGCCCTTGTGTTGGTCCAAATTTTAAAAAAATGCAAATCCGGGACCCAGAACCCCGTTATTCCCTAATCAATGTAATTAGTTATCTGAATTTTCTGATTTTTGTAAAAAATTTAACAGAATATGTGCCTATTAAGAATTAAAATTATTTTCTTGAAGGGAGTTCCCTTTTGCACTGAAATCTCTTCTGTAAATGGCTTAAAAACTTTTCGGGAAAACTACGCTATTTCTTTTTTGTCAAGAGCAAATTACTCTCAAAACTCGCCATATTCACACAGGAGAATTATAAGTGTGTNTTTTTTTTTTTTTTTTTTTTTTGTGTCAAGAGCAAATTGCTCTCAAAACTCGCCATATTCACACAGGAGAATTGTAAGTGTCTCGATGCGGTTAAAGCTGGATGCGGGGTCCGCTTTGGAGTAAACGGAAAACGGGTCGGTTTTTTAGTGAGCAGGAAAGGGATCATCGAAAATAAAAAATGCACGGGGAAACGGGAAATAATGTCGGAACCGCTTAAAGTTTACGTCGTGAACCTGGAAAAGGTTGCTTTTAAAGAGTGTAAAATATTTCTAGTCCCATTAATACACCTGGTGAAAATAAAATTCCCGTGTATTGACATTATTAAACGAAAATTTCAGGCTACCGGAATGGTAATAGTTTTCTAATAAAAGAGGGGTTGGCGAGACCAGCATGATTTTCGAGACGTCGGGATTTTCAATGTTTCAACTTGGGGAAATCAGGTAACTCCCATTTTCAGATCACGAATTGGGAATGGAAATACCTGGCCCTGCTAAAGTGGACACGGGGGGGGGGGGGTTCGTATCGTGTCACCGATTTGTTCAGTACTATGAAATGTTGTTTGGACACTCTAATGACTAGATTCTAACCACAAAAAGAACTCTATTTAGGGGTAAAGTCGGAGCAATTTAACATGCAACCACTAGGAAACTTCATACAGCCATGCCGAGCTTTCCCAGGCAAAAGGTTCCCTTTTCTATATAATCAGCGATTTTAACTGGTAATTGAAACTGCATGGTCGAGCTGGTATATATTTGTCATAAATTTTCGAGATGTCGTTTCTGTGGCAATTGTCCTTCATGCCAGCAGCTAAGAAATCTGCAGCTAAGCCAGTCGAAAAGGACGCTAACTCTCCTCAAAAGACAAAAACTACCGCACAAAAGAAAGTCAAGAAACCAAGGAAGAAGTGAAGTCAGGAGCTTATATCTTACATATGCAGACAAAAGTCCTTCTAAGGGCTACTAAACTTCTCAAAAAGAATATTTATAGTTGTTATATCAGCAATTTTCAAAGTCAAAAATAGCTTTTCCCTTTCTTACTTATTCCCTTTCCCCCTTTTTTGTACTGATTTTATTTACTTATTTTACGAAAGGATATGGGATAAATGAAAATTTATTTATCTCTTCATTAATATTTTTTCAATTGGTCCTTCTCGATATTAATATTTCATTCTTTGTTGGCTCCGGGCTCCAACACAAGGGCTCCGGGCTCGTACACTAGGGCTCCGAGCTCAAGCACTAGGGATCTAGGCTCCAACACTAGGGTTCCGAGCTCAAACAAAAGGGCACCGGGCTCCAACACTATGTCTCTGAGCTCCAAACTATTGCTCCGGGCTCCAATACTATGGCTCCTGGTCCCACCCACTGGGCTCCAGACTTCAGCTTTAGGCTCTCAGAGAGCTGGGGTTATCCGATTTTCCGAAGTTAAAAATGGGAAATTCGGAAGTCCCGAAAATCATGTGGGTCTCGTCTTCCTCCTCTATTATTAAAAATGCATTACTGGGTAGCATGAAAATTTCGTTCAACATTGTACAAAATGGGAGTTTTTTTTCCTTCTGGCTTATAAAACTTTTGGTGCTGTATATAGGAGATCACAATGGGGTCCTTTCCCAAAATCTCCACTTTCCGTTTTACGAGAGAGTGGAGGGTTTATTAAAGACTCTTTAAAAACCCTGTTTCCCGATTCAAGGTGATTTTATTTTCAGTGTTTCCCGCGTCACGTAAGCAGTATTTAGTAAAGTATATTATCGCTTCCAATCATGGACGACCCCCTTCAAGTTTTCAACGCTTCACTCTCACTTAAATGGAAAGGCTTTTTAATTTCACCGTCTTAAAAGTTTTATTTTGTTGCATCATATTAAAAATTGTCTTTGAAATACACAATAATATAAATGATGTCCCTATAAAGTCCCGTTCGTGGACGAATCTGCTGGTGGATGAAAAGCTGTCACAAACACTCGCGCTATCTGTTGTCATAATTCAATCATACGCGTTTTTCCCCCGTTTATTTTAAGTACATAAAAACAAAAATTGCATGAAAATACAGAGACAAAAGTTAAATATAAACGAAAAAATGTTGCACAATGAATACTTACTTTGAACACTTCTCTTTCAAATTATAAAACATGAATTTTTTCGAAATTAACACGGTAGATATAATGTTGTGAAAGAAGATTTTAGAACTTAATGAACAAAGCATGGAAATGGGAACATTTAAAGAAAGAACATAAAATATAACAAATTGAGTTTTTAGAAACAATAATATAAAATATAAAAACTGCAGAAGTACGGATGAAATAGGAACATTGAAAGAAAGAATATAAAATATGATAAATTGATATTATAGAATATACAATATAGAATACAGAAAATGCAGAACTATGGATAAGGAAAGTGAAAACAGTAAAAAGAGAAGATAAAATTTACAGCATAGAATTTCTCTGTTGGCGGAAATACCACTCCATACTACTGAGCGTTAGTACAAGGTATAAAAATGTAAAATATGCCTTTATTTTGTATGAATTATAACTCTGGTGCATTTCTGTATACATCTAGCCTGTTTTTCAGGTTCTAAATGATATTTCATCAAGCCATGGTATTTTTACCTACCCCCCATAGGAAATTGACCTACCCCCGACTCAGCGTCAGTTCCCGGTATCAAATATTAAAAATATGCCTATATTTTGTATTTTGTATGCATTTAGACTGTTTTGCAGGTTGTAAATCATATTTTAACAAGTCATGTCATTTTGACCTACTCCCCTCCCCAATAGGAAATTGATCTACCCCCTACTCAGGGTCAGATCTCGGTATTAAATATAAAAATATGCCTATATTTTGTATTAATTACCACTTTGGTTCACTCCTGTATGCATTTAGACTGTTTTGCAGGTTGTAAATCATATTTAAATAAGCCATGGTGTTTTGACTTTCGACATGGGAAATTGACCTACCCCCTACTCAGGGTCAGTTCTCGGTATTAAATATAAAAATGTGCCTTTATTTTGTATGAATTAACACTCTGCTTCACTTCTGTATACATTTAGACTGTTTTGCAGGTTGTAAATCAAATATCATCAAGCCATGGTATTTTGATCTACCTCCCATTGGAAATTGATCTACTCCTTACTCAGCATCAGTTCTCGGTATCAAATATAAAAATATGCCTATATTGTGTATTCATTACCACTTTGGTTCACTTCTGTATACGTTTAGACCTTTTTGCAGGTTGCAAATCATATTTCAACAAGCCATGGTATTTTGACCTACCCCCTACTCAAGGTCTGTTCTCTGTATTAAATATAAAAATATGACTTATCATTCTGGTTCACTTCTGTACACATTTGGACTGTTCTGCAGGTTGTAAATCATATTTAAGCAATCCATGGTATTTTGACCTACCCCTACTGAGCATTAGTACAAGGTATAAAAATGTAAAAATATGCCTTTGTTTTGTATGAATTATAACTCTGGTACACTTCTGTATACATTTAGACTACTCTGCAGGTCTCTGACCTTTTTTAGCTCACCTGACCCAAAGGGTCAGTGTAAGCCTTTGCCATCACTTGGTGTCCGTCGTCCGTCCGTCCGTTAAACTTTTCACATTTTCATCTTCTCCTCTGAAACCACTGAAGCAAATTCAACCAAACTTTACAGGAATGATGTATGGAAGGTCCTTTACAAAGATTGCTAATTTCGTTCCGATCCGAAAAAAAAACATGGCCGCCAGCGTGGAACTTAAGTTTAACATTGTACCCTATGGGAAATTTCACATTTTCATCTTCTCCTCTGAAACCGCTGAAGCAAATTCAACCAAACTTTACAGGAATGATGTACTAAAGGTCCTTAACAAAGATTGCTCATTTCGTTCCGATCCGATAAAAACATTGGCCCTATGGGAAATTCACATTTTCATCTTCTCCTCTGAAACCACTGAAGCAAATTCAACCAAACTTTACAGGAATGATGTATGGAAGGTGTTTTACAAAGACTGCCCATTTCGTTCCGACCCGATAAAAAGCATGGCCGCCAGCGCGGAACTTAGGTTTAACATTGGACCCTATGGGAAATTTCACATTTTCATCTTCTCCTCTGAAACCGCTGAAGCAAATTCAACCAAACTTTACAGGAATGATGTACTAAAGGTCCTTAACAAAGATTGCTCATTTCGTTCTGATTTGATAAAAAAAAAATGCCAACAATCACGGAACATAGTTTAACATTGGCCCTATGGGAAATTCTCATTTTCTTCTTCTAATCTGAAACCACTGAAGCAAATTCAACCAAACTTTACAGGAATGATGTATGGGTGGTCCTGTATTGGTTCCGATCCGATAAAAACTAAAAAACATGGCCGCCAGCGCGGAACTTAGGTTTAACATTTGATCCTGTGGGAAAATTCACATTTTCTTCCAATCCTCTGAGACCGCTGAAGCAAATTCAACCTCACTTTAAAGGAATGATGAACTGAAGGTCCTAAACAAACATTGCTCGTTTCGTTCCAATCCCATAAAAAATATGGCCGGAAGATAGTTTAACATTGGCCCTATGAGAAATTCACATTTTCATCTTCTCGTCTGAAATCACTGAAGCAAATTCAACCAAACTTTACAGGAATAATGTATGGAAGGTTCTTTACAAAGATTGCTCATTTAATTCTGATCCGATAAAAAACATGACCGCCAGCACGAAAGATAGTTTAACATTGGCCCTATGGGAAATTCACATTTTCATCTTCTTATCTGAAACCACTGAAGCAAATTCAACCAAACTTTACAGGAATAACGTATGGAAGGTCCTTTCACTTCCTTCTGATCCGATAAAATACATGGCCACCACCGCCGATTGGACCCGAAGGGAAAATTCACTTTTTTCTTCTTCTCTAAAACCTCTGAAGCAAATTTAACCAAACTTTACATGAATGATGAACTGAAGGTCCTTAACTAAGATTGTTCATTTTGTTCCGATCTAATAAAAAAACATGGCTCCTAGCACAGAACAGTGTTTATTTTGGCCCTATGGGAAATTCACATAAAACCATGGCCACCATGCAGAACATCGAAAACCCTGCTTTAGCATTTTGTCAGGTGAGCGATACAGGCTCAGTGTCTGAGCCTCTGGTTTTAAGAAGCTATGGTATTTTGAACTATCCCATGGGAAATTGACCTACCCTTAGATGTAACAATTTATTCTTAAAATTTAGGATAGGTCATTTTTCCATGGGGGGGATCAAAATTCTCTCGCTGAAAAGTGACCCGTGGGTCATTTTTTCTATGGTATTTTGACCCGCGGGTCGATTTACCGCACGGGACAAAATACCATATAACACCGGCGTGGAACTTCAATTTAACGTTGGGAAAACAAATTCAAAGATCTTCTTCTCAGAAATTACCCGGCAAATTGGAAGCATAATTGGTCACATTGGTCCTTAGTTGGTCATCTTTGAAAATGTGTCCTTCAAGTTTGGTCCTCGGACTTACCAAAAACATTTTTTAAACTACATACCCTGGTGATGACCCAGGCCAAGTTTGGAGTAAATTGGCCCAGTGGTTTCATAGGAGAAGATTTTTGAAGAAAAGTTTACGACGGACGGACGGACGGACGCCAAGTGATGGCAAAAGCTCACCCTGGCATAGCCAGGTGAGCTAAAAATCCCATCAAAATCTAAAGAAAAAAAAAGACTTCACATATTTCTAATAATTGCAATTTTGACCCCTTTGACCCCTTTTAGCTTGGAAGCGGTAAGAGCTACATCAAATCCGTTCGCATACTACTGAAAGCTTACATTGAGAGGAATCCAAAGAAAAAAAATCCCATCAAAATCTGTTGTAAAATGAAGATTTTACATATTTCTAAAAAATAAAATCTTGGCCCCTTTGACCCCTAATAGCTCGGAAACGGTAAGCGCTACACAAAATCCGTTCACATACTACTGAAAGCCTACAATGTGAGGAATCTAAAGAAAAAATCCCATTGAAATCGGATGAAAAATAATAATTTTAGGTAATCTGCATGTTTGCAATTTTTGCCTCATTGGGCCCTCATAGCTTGGAAAAGAAACAAGTTATTAAAAATCTAATGCAGCGCTATGTTAATTTTTCATAAGGAATCCACTGCAAAAAACTGCATCAAAATCGGACGAAAAATATTTTTTTTTTTTTTTTTTTTTTGAAATCCGCCCCTTTTAGGCTCCATTTATCTCGTGAATGGTACATGCCACATGCAATCCGTTATAGTTCCAAACGCAATACATAAGGTTCGAGTACAAAATCTTGTTTGATATTGAATAAAATTCCCCTCGAGATGAAGTTGCAATTTCACTACACCATTTCTGGATAAATTGATCTGTCAAAATTTGTTTAACATTGTTTTTTATCCATTTCGGATTTACTGACGTTTGGTTCATAAATATAAAATTCAAACCAGTTACTTCAAAAAATTGTAAGATTGATTTGATAAAGTTACTTTTAAAGCTTCCCCTTATATACACGGAATGTAATAATTTATAAATTTTTGAAGATAGTTTATCTGTTTCTAACAGTCTACTCCAAAAGCATAATATTCTAATTTTTATGTTTTTTCTAAAGGAAATCCACCAACTTCCCCATAGACAAAGTTATTCGGAATAGTGGTTCTTACTCCAAGTATCTTCTTTAGAAACTGTAAATGTACTTTTTTCGATATTATCATTCTTTCCTGATCCTAAAATCTCACTCCCATACAATAGAATAGGAGTCACAAGTGAATCAAAAATTTTTAATTGTAAATCTATTGGTAAACGTAAATTCCGGACCACCTGATGTCACTCTCGGTTTTAATGGGAGTTCACACTGTCAGTGCTTTAGTTTTTTGTGTTGTCTTGTTAAATTTTAGTTATGTCTTCGTCAGTTATGTCGGTGGAACCGATCTGTCCTTGCCCATGTTTGATACTAAGTGATTACAAAAGCTTTTCAAAATTTAAACTTGGTACTGTTTGAGGGTTAGAGTAGTAACATGTACGATTTTAATTGGTTTTGTCTCAGGGTTAGAAAATGGCATTAACCAATCTGCCACGTAAAGAGATCTCTCAAAAACATATATATGCCTCACTGATCGTGTGACGGGTGCTGTTAACAGAGCAGGACATGCTTACCCTTCCGGAGCACCTGATGTCACTCTCAGTTTCACTGGAGTTCACACTGTGAGTGCCTTTGTTCTGAATGTTGTGGTTTCTGGTTCTGTGCTTTGTGTCTGTCTGGCGTCATTGTTTTTGTGTCTAACGTCATTGTTTTCTGTGTTCTCGTTTTTGCCCTGTCTTTGGACTTCGATTTTTGTGAATTTCACCCCTTTGTTCCTTCGGTATTCTACTGCCGTTGTTTCCTAATTTTATAGTAAACCGCATACAAAGCCTTTTGCACTTGTTGTACTAGACTTTTCTTTGCGCTAGTGAAGCTTCCACTAAAATGAAATAAAATACCTAAATACGCATATAGGGCACAAAATGTGCACCAAATTACAGCCATCTTGTTTTGTAACCTTCCTTACCCTTATGGTTACATACGGTTACATTGTATAAGCATAGATTCAGAGTTACAAAAAGCTATGTAATCACTGCCGGTAATCCTATGTTATCTGAAAAAGTTATGTCATCACGTATATACAAAAAATGCCGAGATTTCACATTTTCCAAATACAAAACTCAGAAAAAAATTATAAATCGATTCTTTTACATGACCATAATGTCTATAAACAACACTACCATGATTTATCTCACAACTATAGGGAACCTGTAACATGGAGACATGACCATTGTGTCTATAAACAACACTACCATGACTTATCTTACGACTATGGAGAACCTGTGACATGGAGAAATGACCATTGTGTCTATAAAAAACACTACCATGATTTATCTCATAACAATAGAGAACCAGTGAAATTGAGACATGACCATTGTGTCTATAAACAACACCCCCCATAATTTATCTTATAACTACATGGAGATATGTCCATAGTGTCTATAAACAACACTATCATGATTTATCTCACAACTATAGAGAACCTGTGACATGGAGACATGACCATTGCGTCTGTAATTAACACAACCATGATTTATCATGGCTAAAGCCCTCGGGAAATAACCTAAGTGCAATTGACAATTTGGAATATTCACCTCTTTCAAGGGCCATAACTGTATAATAACCTACTTATTAGAGATAAGTCAGCTATTCTTCCACCATTGATAACTAGAGAAACTAATTACCTAGAAAATATTCTGCAGGTTAAAATTTGGATACCTATAAATTTGTTTCCATTAGGTCTCATCAGTCAGGGATGGAATCAAACTTAAGGTTTCAGACAACAGTTTTATTATCTGACTTTCCCTGAGACTTTCCTGGTTCTAAAACATAGTACATAATTGGTCATGTACACAGTTATTCCAAAATAAAATACAATTTAAAACAAAACAATGTTTCAACATAAGCATGTATTTTTTATATTTTTAATGTGTACTTTTAATTAGATATTTATTTGAACCAGGAAAGTTTCGACCTGTCAGCATGACATGCAGGCGTTGAAATGTATGGTTAAACTATACAAATATTAATATGATCAGACATGCATATAAAAATAAATGGTAAAAGGCAGAGAGTTGTTTGCTAGTCAATCAAACTTGAGCTTTCATAATTCACTGAATTTGGGAAGAACTATGTCATATAGCTAGGGATGTTTCGAAATTCTTGAATAATTCAATCAATACAATAAATAACTAGATAAGTGTAGTTTTGATACAAAAACGAATGTCTCCCCCATTACGAACTATCCTTTGAGAGATAAAACGCAATTAAGTGATTTTTTTTTTGGTATGTTGCCACTTGTACCTCCCAAAAAATTGGCCAATCATTCCAGCTAGACAATATGCACAACTATGCATGGTAGTTTACAATCCTGTGAAGTTTAGTTGGAATCCAAGAAAAGATGTGGGAGAAGTGTCGTCCACAACTCAATTAAGCAAAATTCTGACTCAAAAAGGGGTACAACTCCCACAAAAATTGGTCAATGATTCCGGCGAGACGATATACACCACTAGGCATGGTGGTCAACAATCCTGTGAAGTTTGGTTGAAATCTGACGAATGGTGTGGCAGAATTGGCGTCAACAATCTGAACTAGAAATGAGTTTTTGATACAAAAACGAATGTCTCCCCTCCACTACGTACTGTTCTTTGAGAGATAAAAAACAGGTAAGGTTTATGTGGCCACCAGGTGTAACTCTAACAAGAATTTCCGATAAATCCAATAAGATGATTACACAACTAGACATGTTGGTCAACAATCATGTGACGATTGGTTGAAATCTGATGACACATGTAAGAGAATTGGCGTCCACAAACTTATTTCAGCAAAATTTTAGGTCAAAAAGGGACATTACTCTCACTAAAATTGGCCAAACAATCCGATGAGACGATATGCATAACTAGGCATGATGGTCAACGATCCTGTGAAGTTTTGTTGAAATCCAATAAAAGATGTAGAATTGGCGTCCACAAACTGAATTTGGCAACATTTTGAGTCGAAAAGGGGCACAACTCCAACAAAAATTTGTGGACGATTCCGGCGAGATGATATGCACAACTAAGGATGGTGATGAACAATCCTGTTAAGTTTGGTTGAAATCTGATGAAAGGTGTGGGAGAATTGGCGTCCACAAACTGAATTTAGCAAAAATTCCAAGTCAAAAAGGGGCACAACTCCCACAAAAATTGGTCGATGATTCCAGCGAGACGATATGCACAACTAGGTATGGTGCTCAACAATCCTGTGACGTTTGGTTGAAATTTGATGAAAGGTGTGGGAGAATTGGCGTCCACAAACTGAATTAAGCAAAATTCCAAGTCAAAAAGGGGCACAACTCCAACAAAAATTGGTCGATAATTCCGGCCAGACGATATACACAACTAAGCATGGTGGTCAACAATCCTGTGAAGTTTGGTTGAAATCTAATGAAAGATGTAGCAGAATTGGCGTCCACAAACTGAATTTAGCAAAATTTCAAGTCAAAAAGGGGCACAACTCCCACAAAAATTGGTCTACGATTCCGGTGAGACAATATGCACAACTAGGCATGGTGGTCAACAATCCTGTGAAGTTTGGTTGAAATCGGTTGAAAGATGTGGGTGAAGCGGCGTCCACAAACCGAATTTAGCAAAATTCTGAGTCAAAAAGGGGCACAACTCCCACAAAAATTTATGGACGATTCCGGCGAGACGATATGCTAAACTAGGCATGGTGCTCAACAATCCTGTGAAGTTTGCTTGAAATCTGATGAAAGGTGTGGAAGAATTGGCATCCACAAACCGAATTCAGCAAAATTCTGAGTCAAAAGGGGGCACAACTCCAACAAAAATTGGTCGATGATTCCGGCGAGACGATATGCAGAACTGGGCATGGTGGTCAACAATCCTATTAAGATTGGTTGAAATCGGATGAAAGATGTGGGTGAAGTGGCGTCGACAAACTGAATAAATCAAAATTCGGAGTCAAAAAGGGGCACAACTCCCACAAATATATGTCGACGATTACGGCGAGACGATATGCACAAATAGGCATGGTGGTTAACAATCTTGTGAATTTGGTTGAAATCGGCCAAAAGATGTGGGAGAAGTAGCGTCCACAAACTCTGTGACGGACGGACGTACGGATGGACGACAGACAGAAAAGACAAAAACAATACGTCTCCCCCTCTTTCAGAGGAGAGACATAAATATATAACAAAGCTTGTGCTTTGCATGGGTACTACCAAAAGCTGATCAAAATCTTCAATCCTATATATTTATACACACAACATCATCGTGTAAAATTCATTTTTATTTTTGTCAGTAGTTTTTAAGAGATTAAGGATATATCATACAACTTATTAACTTTATAAACCTAAAAACACCACACATGTAAACTAAAAAGATCTTACATCAATTCATCACATACAACAAACAAGAGGTTCTCAAGAGCCTGTATCGCTCACCTGGACCATGGCTGACAGATAAAAGGCATTTCCAATAGGAAAAACAAAACATAAAATTTAGCAGAATACTTTTTTTTCTTCTAAAATTGCAGTATTCTTGTTTGGTTTCCATGGCAACTGAAAGATCCACCATCCATTACAACCCATAACAGAACACCATTCAAAAAAAATTTGGGCAGGGGTTCCCCTTATAATCAAGGTAATACATAATGCTGAAATTGAAACATTCAGACAACAATTCAAATAAAAATTCAAAAATACGGGCAGAGGTTCCCCTTAAAATCAACAGGGCAAATAGGGACCACCTCAGGACCATTGTGGCTTAGTTTGGTTCTAATTGGACCAGTAGTTCCTGAGAAAATCTTTGAATGAGTATTCCATAGGGTCCAATGTAAAACTATGTTCCCGCTGGTGGTCATCTTGGATGAAACACAGACCTGCCAGATACCTTTTTTGGAAAGGACCATCTAAGGACCATTGTGACTAAGTTTGGTTATAATTGGACTTGTAGTTTCAGAGAAGATCTTTGAACGTCTTTTCCATAGGGTTCAATCCCGCTGGCGGCCATCTTGGATGAGCTACTGACCTGTCGGATACTTTTTTTGGGAAGGACCATCTAAAGACCATTGTGATTAATTTGGTAATAATTGGACTTGTAGTTTCAGAGAAGATCTTTGAATGTCTTTCCCATAGGGTCCAATGTTAAAACTATGTTCCCCGCTGGCGGCCATCTTGGATTAGGAACGGACCTGTCGGATATCTTTTTTGGAAGGGACCATCTAAGGACCATTGTGTCTAAGTTTGGTTTTAATTGGACTGGTAGTTTCTGAGAAGATCATTGAATGTCTTTTCCATACGGTCCAATGTTAAAAATACAGAGCGAGTACTCAAGTAATTGCTTGATGAACCCATCCAGTACTCGAGTAGCACATCTACACCAAATTGACATCCCTAGAAAAAATGATGAGAAATAAAAGATGTACCTATTTTGAAAAAAGTGTGATTTGGACCCCCTTTGACCCCTTGTAGCTAAGAAATCATAAGAGCTACCTCAAATCTGTTGACAAAGCACTGAAAGCTATGTTTAGAGGAATCAAAAGAAACAAATTCCACAAAAATAGGATGATAAAAAAAATCTTTGTAAATTTGCAATTTTGACCCCTTTTGGTCCCTAATAGCTCCTTAAGGGGAAAAGTTATCAAAATCTGACAGCTGCAAGCCATGTGTATTTTTCATTAGGAATCTGTTGAAAAAAACTGATTCAAAATCAGAGTAGAAATAAAAAATTCAATTGTTTGTGATTTGACCCTTTTAAGGCCTGGTTTATCTTGTAAACGATAAATGTGATGTCAAATCCGATGCATGCTCCTGATGCGTAATTTCATAAGCTACAAAATGAAAGAAACTGTGTTAAAATCAGATAAAAAATAAACATTCTGTAACCATATATGTGAAAAACGCCCAAATTAACCCTTTTTGGCCCCTTTTTCTAAAATGGGTGTGGCCACAAACACCTTTTTCTATTGACTGTTTCCTTTTGTGCTAAGAATCATTGCGTTAAAATTTCATTATGATCCTTCCACTAGAACTTAAGTTACTAATAGGTGACCGAGGAAGCATCAAGCGACACCGACGGCATGGGTCATACCATAATATGACCGCAAAATGTTTCGGTTGTATAAAAAATATTAAGTAAACATGCAAAAAGTTAAATTTCTCTTAAAGGTAAGTAAAAAAGCTCCATGCAACACAGGTCGTTATTAACAGGAATTCCTCCTATGAAATCCCTTCTCTAATATGTACGTAAGCATTCTATTCATATCAGCCATCTATCCTCGTGCAATATTATATTGAAAATACAAGTTCCAAATCAAATAAGATTGAAGCCCTACTTAAATAGAAATATCTTGATGCTTCATTCTTGGAATAGAAAAACATAGAAAGCAGGCACAGCCTTCAAAGCTCACCTCGTTGCACAGCATTGTCACAAATAAAACATGTCAGTTAACAGGAATTGACTAAAATTATTTTGCTAACAGATTTATTCATATGTAAAATTAATATCTCGTACTACATTCAAAGCATTCATTGCAGCTGTATCATGCTTACCAATATGGTTAATGTGGGGCATGTCAGAAAGCGGGAATGAACTTTAACCATTCTATCTAACTAAGTCACTAATGCATAAAATATTGGTCAAAGACAGCAGCCGAAGCATGCATTGTAGAAGTCATTCCAAAATGCATCATACATACAAATATGGTTGATGTGGGGCATATCAGTAAGCCGCAATGGACTTTAACCATTCTACCTAACCAAGTCGCTCATGCGTAAAATGTAGGTCAGAGACAGCATCCGAAGCATGTATTGTTGTTGTCTTCCCAAAATGCATCATACATAACAGCATGGTTGAGGTGGGCCATGTCAGTAAGCGGGAATGGATTCTAACCATTCTACCTAACCAAGTCGCTCATGCGTAAAATGTAGGTCAGAGACAGCATCCGAAGCATGCATTGTTGTTGTCATCCCAAAATGCATCATACATACCAGTATGGTTGAGATGGGCCATGTCAATAAGCGGGAATGGACTTTAACCATTCTACCTAACCATGTCACTCATGCGTAAAATGTAGGTCAGAGACAGCATCCGAAGCATGCATTGTTGTTGTCATCCCAAAATGCATCATACATACCAGTATGGTTGATGTGGGCCATGTCAGTAAGCTGGTATGGACTTTAACCATTCTACCTAACCAAGTCGCTCATGCATAAAATGTACGTCAGAGACAGCATCCGAAGCATGCATTCCAGTGGTCATCCCAAAATGCATCAGGCATACCAATATGGTTGATGTGGGGCATGTCAGTAAGCAGGAATGGACCTTAACCATTCCTCCTAACCGGATGCGGACGCCGACACTGACTCCGGCGCGGACGCTAGGGGTATCACATAACCCCCCTCACTTCGTGAGGTGAGCTAAAAAGTAAGACAATCTTTGCAGTGATTTAGAGAAATATTTTTTTCAAATAATAGGAAATAATGTGCCTTAAAAACTGATTAAAGAAATAAGAGATCCTGTATTTATATTTCCAAATGAATACTTAAGGATATTCAATAAGATCAAAAATCCATAAAACACTGACATGACTTTTAACAGAAAAAATCATTTCAAAATTGCACTTTACTGCTACAATTAAACTAAGAAAGAAACATCTTGAAAACTGCATTAAAACCAGAAAAATATTTGGAACCCTTTTTCAAAACTTAATTAAAGCTTTAGAATTTATAAACTCCATCTAATCAATAAAGCCTGGGGAACGTCTATTTTTTTTTTCTACAATTTTTTTTTTTTTCTACCAGGTTCAATTAAGAGCTCTATTCTAGAAAAAAATTAGAAATTGCTTTTAGAAAAAAACAAGTGTGGATTGTATTGCAAGGCAATACAGAAGTCCCCTACCGGTGGAATAATTCTTTCATATACCAGCAAAAATATTTAAAGAAGAAAAGTTTTTGGAGCCCAATGCCCATAACTCCGTCAAAAATCAATGGATCCAACCCATACTCAATCTTGATCTGTAAACCATAGTGGTTGATTTACAATGCAAATATTAGCTTAATATCTGAAACGGTTTAGAAAAAAAGTCTAGAAAACCTATATTTTACCAAAATTTTCCAAGTCTAAGGCCCATAACTCCGTCCACAATCAATGGACCGGAACCAGTCTCGAACTTGATCTGTAACTCATAGTGGTAGACTCACATGTCAAATATTAGCTTCATATCTAGAACGGTTTAGAATAAAAGTCCGGAAAACCTATATTTTATCAAAATTTTCTATGTTAAAGGGCCATAACTCTGTCCAAAATCAATGAACCGGAACCAAACTCGAACTTGGTCTGTAACTCATGGTGGTAGACTTACATACCAAATATTAGATAAATATCTTTTATAGTATAGGAAAAAAGTCCGGAAAACTGAGTGTGACGGACTGACGGAGTGCAAACCTAAAGTCCCCTTCGGTGAAGCCGGTAGGGGACTAATTACAAGGATTACTTAAACCCAATCTAAAGAATCTTTTGATTTGTCAAAATTCTAGGCAACTGCAATAACAGAATGGAGTCTTGCACAGAAGTAAAGTATCAGTTTTCAAGATATGCAGAAAATATCACAAATGCAGGTTACCAAATATGAGGATCATGATTTGATTATTTTTTTAAAACTGGCCATGCAATTTCTTAGAACTATAAATTCTATTCCTGGATGTTCTATTTAAGCAATAGTGGCATTCAAAAGTAATTGATTTTCTACTTATAATCACTTGGTGAAAATATAACTCGAGGTTTCCTTTTCCTCTTTTTAAGGTGAAGTGGTGTGGTTGATGAATCTGCTGAAATTAAACAAAAACTAGAAAAATGCATGGGGTGTCCTGTCGCCTGCACTATAGACATTAAAGAATTCCTGTTTTTGTTATATAATGACAAAGTCCAATGATAATCAGAAAAAAATCAAAATTAAAGAAAATCAAAATGCATGGGCACATCTACAATATATATCAAAGCATTCTGTAAGTTGGGTTGGAAAGTACCAAGCGGTTCTGGGGAGTTGCGAATGATGGAGGTATACCCTTATGACTCCAATAAGCAGTCATTCCGAAGGTCCGTCGGACATTGGCAAAAGTCCGGTAATTTTACATTTGGTCCGGCAACAGTTTGTCTCATGCCGGACCAAATGTCTGGTAAAGATTTTGTGAAGCTCTTATCTAATTTTATTATATCCTGTCCAAACAACGAAACCAAATAAGGTGTGATGAACCCGATTGTCTCCGACAGGATTACTGTAGCGGTCGTCTTAACCTCAAGCCTAACCGATGTCAAAATAAGGATCAATTATCGCCGATGTTGCTGAAAAAACTTTCTGGTGTGTTGATTTAAGCAACCGCTAGCTTTACTCATCAGAATATTGACGAGAAATGACAACAATCACGCAAACTTGTGTTTCTATTCAAGGGAAACAATAAACTTCCTGTTAATTGGTATGTCTAAATACAGCAAACTTATCATGAACAACAAATAGGACCACAACGTACCAATGACTTAACAGAGATACAAAAGTGAACAGATGAAGTCAAAGCACAAAAAATAAATTATTTTTCATCAATTAAATCAGTGAGAAAGATTACTAGAGTAGTAGTCAGTTATAAAGTTTATAATTGTAGAAAAGAAAATAGGGAGTCAGTCCTCTCATGTCTGAGCATATTTTTGACTGTTTGATTATCATGATTAATGTTTGTAAAATGGTAGTGAAATTCAGATTTCATTAAAGTAAGGAAAATGTAGGGGAACATGAGTATAGTAATCTGGAACACATTTGCATATTTATTAAGTAGAAATAAAATTTCTCATTTCATTTTAAGATCCAACTGCTAGATACATAGTGCATGAATACTGCAACAAGTTTACATAGAAAATGCATGGGTGTTCCACGGAACACATGTGTCGCCTGCACTATATATATTTAAGAATTCTTGTGTTAAAAAAAAAATTACAAAGTCCAAGTTGCACATCTAAATTATATACAGAAGCATGCATTCCTCCAAGTTTGATAGAAAAATACAGGACCATTTATTAGGAGTTGAGGATAATGGAGGCATATCCTATGACTCCAATAAACTAAAATGACAAAGTCTTAAAACATCCTAAAATCTGTAAAAAAAAAAAAACAAGATTAAAGAAAAACAAAATACATGGTGCACATCTTCAACATATACTGAAGCATCCCTGTAAGTTTGGTTGAAAATGGCAAAGTTCAAAAACAGCGTAAAATCTGTAAACAAGTGTGGACCCAAATTGATGTCTCGCCCGTCCCTACTTGGTCAAAAAACTGATGTGAAAACTCAAACTGACTAATTCATAAAATTTAACATGTTGGCTGACAAAAGCAATATAGCAAACGGTTACATATAACCAAAAACCAGAATGCAAAATATCAGTAACCTACCACGGATATAGATACTGGAGAACCAAACATGTTCACTAGACCGTGAAAATGAGGTCAAGGGCTAAAGTCAAATAGCAGGATGTCATGTTCCATCTAAGACAAACCAACATACCAAATATTATTGACCATACATTAATAGATACTTGAAAACTCAACATGCTCACTGAACCGTGAAAATGAGGTCACAGACAAAAGCCATATAGCAGACTGTCATGTACTACCCAAGACCAATTTATATACCAAATATCAATTACCTACCACTTATAGTTACTGAGAAAATGACCTTATCACAAAATCTTAACATGCTCACTTGACTGTGAAATTGAGGTCAAGGACAAAAACAGCAGATTCTCATGTACAACCTAAGAGCAACCTACATACCATATATCATTGACCAACCACTTACAGTTAATGAGAAACTAAACTAAGCATAACAAGAGGCTCTCAAGAGCCTGTATCGCTCACCTGGACCAAATTGGCTGACATAGATTGATTGATTGAATATTGTTTAACGTCTGCTCAGCAATATTTCAGCTATATCAAGACGAGAACAAGTTTGTTGATAAATAATCACTTTGGGGTATGGAAATGGCCATGGGACGGGAAATTCTGACTGCCACTGGAAAAGTAGGGTGAAATCGTCAAGGGCGGGGAATTTAGCCTTGTAGCCGATCACCTACGGACCACCCCAAAAAGAGCTTACTACAAGGGTTCTTTAACGTGCAGGAAGCGTGGCATTTCTTCCAACACGTGGACCTGAGTTTACATCCCATCCGAAAGATGGGTTGTGTATTTATTAATCCCGCACAACCATGGAATGGGTCCTACTATATCCCGGGACCCACGGGGTCAGCCTCCGTTTAGGAGGGGTCACACCCCGCAAGCCGGAGATACTGGGTCCTATTTCTATATCCCGGGGTTCCCTCGGGGTCCTCTGTTAGGATGGCTCATACTCCAAGCTCAGAGGATGCTGCGGGCCTTTTCTTCAGCCGGGACCGCGCACGGCGGGCTGACATAGATAAAAGGCATTTCCAATAGGAAAAACAAAACATAAAATTTGTTAGAATTCTTTTTTTTTTCTAAAATTGCAGTAATCTTGTTTGGTTTCCATGGCAACTGAAAGATCCACCATCCATTACAACCCATACCAGAACACCATTCAAAAAAAATTTGGGCAGGGGTTCCCCTTAAAATCAAGGCAATACATAATGCTGAAATTGAAACATTCAGACCACAATTAAAATAAAAATTCAAAAATTTGGGCAGAGGTTCCCCTTCAAATTAATAGGGCCAATGTAAAAACTATGTTCCAGATGGTGGCCATCTTGGATGAGGTATGGACCTGCCAGATACAATTTTTGGATGGGACCACCTAAGGACCATTGTGGCTTAGTTTGGATCTAATTGGACTGGTAGTTTCTGAGAAGAAGATCTTTGAATGTATTTTCCATAGGGTCCAATGTTAAAACTATGTTCCCCGCCGGCGGCCATCTTGGATTAGGTACGGACCTGTCGGATACCTTTTTTGGAAGGGACAATCTAAGGACCATTGTGACTAAGTTTGGTTATCATTGGACTGGTAGTTTCTGAGAAGAAGATCTTTGAATGTTTTTCCCTTTAAGGGTCTAATGTAAAAACTATGTTCCCGGCTGGCGGCCATCTTGGATTAGGTACGGACTTGCCGGATACCTTTTTTAGAAGGGACCATCTAAGGACCATTGTGACTCAATCTTGGTTTTAATTGGACTGGCAGTTTCTGAGAAGATCTTTGAATGTCTTTGCCTTAGGGTCTAATGTAAAAACTATGTTCCCCGCTGGCGGCCATCTTGGATTAGGTACGGACTAGCCGGATACCTTTTTTGGAAGGGACCATATAAGGACCATTGTGACTAAGTTTGGTTATAATTGGAGAGGTACTTTCTGAGAAGATCTTTGAATGTAATTTCCATAGGGTCCAATGTTAAAACTAAGTTCCCCGCTGGCGGCCATCTTGGATTAGGTAATGACCTGTCGGATACCTTTTTGGAATGGACCATCTAAGGACCATTGTGTCTTAGTTTGGTTATGATTGGACTGGTAGTTTCAGAGGAGAAGATCTTTACATCATCTTTCCCATGTGGTCCAATGTTAAAACTATGTTCCCTGCTGGCGGCCATCTTGGATTAGGAACAGACCTGCCGGATACCTTTTTTGGAAGGGACAATCTAAGGACCATTGTGTCTAAGTTTGATTTTAATTGGACTGGTAGTTTCTTAGAAGAAGATCTTTGAATGTCTTTCCCATATGGTCTAATGTTAAAACTATGTTTCCCGCTGGCGGCCATCTTGGATGAGGTACGGACCTGTCGGATACCTATTTTGGAAGGGACCATCTAAGGACCATTGTGTCTAAGTTTGGTTATAATTGGACTGGTAGTTTCAGAAAAGATCTTTGAATGTCTTTCCCATATGGTCAAATGTTAAAACTATGTTCCCCGCTGGCGGCCATCTTGGATTAGGTACGGACCTGTCGGATACCTTTTTTGGAAGGGACCATCTAAGGACCATTGTGTCTAAGTTTGGTTATAATTGGACTTGTCGTTTCTGAGAAGACCTTTGAATGTCTTTTCCTTAGGGTCCAATGTTAAAATTATGTTCCCCGCTGGCGGCCATCTTGGATGAGGTACGGACCTGTCGGATACCTTTTTTGGAAGGGACCATCTAAGGACTATTGTGACCAAGTTTGGGTCCAATTGGCCCAGTACTTTCTGAGAAGAAGATCTTTGAATGTTGTTCTCATAGGGTCCAATGTTAAAACTGTGTTCCCCGCTGGTGGCCATCTTGGATTAGATACGGACCTGTCGGATACCTTTTTTGGAAGTGACCATCTAAGGACCATTGTGTCTAAGTTTGGTTATAATTGGACTTGTCGTTTCTGAGAAGACCTTTGAATGTCTTATCCATAGGGTCCAATGTTAAAATTATGTTCCCCTCTGGCGGCCATCTTGGATGAGGTACGGACCTGTCGGATACGTTTGTTGGAAGGGACCATCTTAGGACTATTGTGACCAAGTTTGGGTCCAATTGGCCCAGTAGTTTCAGAGGAGAAGATCTTTGAATGAAAGTTCACGACGGACGGACGACGGACGCCGGACCCTGGACAATGGACGACGGAGGCCGGACGACAAGTGATGGCAAAAGCTCACCCTGGCATAGCCAGGTGAGCTAAATACTAAACATTTTCATTGGACCGTGAAATTGAGGTCACAGACTAAAGCCATATAGCAGACTGTCATGTACTACTCAAGCCCAACCTATATACCAAATATATTGACCTAACACTCTTAGTTACTGAGCAAATGGCCTAATCACAAAACTTGACATGCTTACTAGACCGTGAAATTGAGGTCAAAGACAAAAGCCATATGACAGCCTGTCATGTACTACCTAAGACCAACCTACATACTATATATCATTGACCGACCACTTATAGTTACTGAGAAACTAACCTAGGCACAAAACTTAACATGTTCATTGGACCGTGAAATTGAGGTCACAGACAAAAGCCATATGCCAGACTGACATGTACTACCCAAGATAAACCTTCATACTAAATATCATTGACCTACAACTAATAGTTATTGAGAAATGGACTTAATCACAGAAACTTAACATGTTCACTAGACCATGATATTGAGGTCAAGGACAAAAGTCATATGCCAGACTGACATGCACTACTCAAGACCATCCTATATAAATCAAATTCTGAAATAGAAGGTGCACATCTACTTTATGTCAAAAACATAGTGTTAAAGTTTCATGAAAATCTATTCAGTGGTTCAGGAGGAGTAGCGGATAACAGATGGGTACCCTCTTATAATAAAATGCATGGGTGTTCTATGGAACACATGTGTCGCCTGCACTATATATATATATTTCAGAATTCTTTTGTTGAAATAGAATTACAAAGTCCAAGTTGCACATCTAAATTATATACTGAAGCATGCATTCCTCCGAGTTTGATAGAAAAATACAGAGCCATTTATTAAGAGTTGAGGATAATGGAGGCATATCGTTAGACTCCAATAAACTAAAATGACAAAAGTCCAAAAACAGCCTAAAATCTGTAAAAAACAAAATTAAAGAAAAATTGATGGGTGTTCCATGGAACACTTGTGTCGCCTGCACTACAGAAGAGCCATTTTTTGGTCCAGTAAAATTTTACTTATAATGTGCATGTCCAGATTAGGAGAAAAACATATTCTGCAATTTGGTTTAGAATATGAATTACAGTTTTAAGGACTTGCAGATTAACAATCTGATTTAACATATGAGCTTAGTGGCTTGGCAAACCTCTAGAATTGGTAAAAAAAATCTAAGTATAATGTGCATAACCAGACCTGATATACAACATATACTGAAAATTACGTTGGAATCTGACAGACAGTTGTGAAGGAGTCAAAGATTAAAAAACCAATTAACAAATGAGCTATTTTGGCTCTGTTAACCTCTTAAATCTGTAAAATCAAAATTTTAAATATCGGGTGCGCAACTATATCAAGTAATCAATGTATTCTGAAAGGCTGGTTGGAATATGATTTACAGTTTTGAAGGAGTTCCACATAAACAAACAGAATTAACAAATGAGATATTCTGGCTCAGTGAACCTCTAAAACTGCAAAATCAAAATTTTAAGTATCAGATCAGGGATGATTTTAGCTCTTTTCAAATTGGGAATTTTGCATTGCGACAACTTAGATTGGGAAAAATGAAAATATATCAAATACTGCAACATACGTTTGTATAAACCAAGAATATGTGTAACACAACAACAGTTTGAAGAATGGAAAGTATCATTACAAAAAAGCCATTAAGACTCAAGTTAAGACTATATTTTATCTTTTTTTTCAAACATTAAGACTATATTTTATATAGTTTTTTTCAAATTACACCAGATTTGAATTTTATCAAGCTGATTATCAACGAAAGAAGTACCGCTCTTTTCCTATATGAAAGCAAATCAACATTCTTTCAGAAATTCTTTGGTTGTCTGCAAATAAAGATGACTTACACATTTCAATTATCACCAAAATCAAACCCTTCATACCAAATAATATATATACCTCATTCCATGAAATGACTATGCATTCATTCATTAATCATATGTACAGCAAGTCATTTCCACATTTTGTTTTAACTAGTAGAAATGAAAGCACCCCCATATGAAGTGCAGTTCCAAATTCTCAACCAGTTACATTAGTCCCAGTTTCAGAAACTCTGATTTCAATTCATAACTATTCAATATTTATTTCAATGCATACGGTATCTTTGGCAATGAGAGCATTTGCACGTTACCACGTATTTCAAAAGCCAATGCCCATGGATGAAAGTCTGGGATTTTAGACACGACAATGAACGATAACAACACGATTTCAATTCACTTTACACATTCTGACTTTCAAGATATTCCCTTATGGACATTTGCGATCTCAGACATTTTGTTCATCTTCAGGGTGGTTGTTAATAGCGTAAATTGCATTATTTGGTTACTTCTGGACGTTACTATGATGTTTTGAGTAATTTCCGGTTCTAACAAAGGCGATCTGCATCGGAATGAAAGATTCACTGGAGATAGAAATGAAAAAAATCCAGATTTTGTAAACATCATTGCCACGATTGGGATATTTCTTGTTTGGGGAATGGGGCCGCCTAGAGGGGAATGGGGCCGCCGGGCGGCCCTAAATTATAAGTAGCGTCATCCCTGCAGATGCACAACTACATCAGGTGAACAACATATCCTGCAAGTTTGGTTGGAATCTGACTTTTAGTTGTGATGGAATTGAGGATTAAATCAAAGTCCCAAAGGGACTGGTGGATTAGTGTCTATGATGGCAATGATCAGTATCTAAATTTTATGTACACTGTCCAATAGTGTCCATGTATGATATGAATAATTGCCTGTCTATGTCGTGCATAATTACTCATGTTTTACTACGGGTCTAATTATAATGATGATATCAAAACCAAGAAAGGTACAAAAACCATGTTTTTCTCATCAAGAAAATTAACATGCCTTTCTGACAGTCAGCAAGTATTTAATGGTGGCCATCTTCATTTGATCACACNAAACCATTAGAGACAAATATCCAAAGAATTTTGATTTTATACCAGAAACCAGGGACTATATATAGTCCCTGCAGAAACCTATTACATATAATGGGTTCCCTTGTGTACACTCAACATAGACTAAACAATGACAGCATCATCTTGATCAAGTACAGTTTGAAATTTAATTCTAAAGAGGAGACCTGAATTAAAGGTTTGTGAATGCTGACAAGACGCAAAAGCTGACAAGACATGAGCAGCAATACCCTGCTCTTTGTGGATAGAATATTTCGTCCAAGAAACACACGAAGACATGAAAACGATGATCTGTGCCAAGTTCTTTGTGCAATAATGCATCTCAATTCGCGCTATAATATACATTCTCATGCAATTGAAAAATGACTGATTGCATTGTATATACTCAAATGACATTATCTCAATTTTTGTTTGACCAAACTCTGATCAACGGCAATTATAAACATGCAACACCCCGGACTGAACATTGCTGGACGCCCCGGGGTTGGACGAACGGCATTCAACAGATCAACACCCCTGCCTGATCCTATTTCGAATTAAGTCAATTCCAACCCCGATCGTTGCAAAATATCGTCTGTTTCGGAATATGCACCTTGACAACTGTTTCCAGGTAATTCTTTGTATTTACCGATGTACGACTTCTTCAGTATTTTGTTTTGAGTCGGCCATTTATATGTATACCGAACGCCGACCTCGGAGAAGACACTACATGGCAATCGCAACAAGTATAATGGAACAGCCAATGTGGAACAGCCGTACTTTTCCATTCATTGATAATTAGAAATGTAAACAAACATTACGCCTTCCATAGATTGTAAATAATGGACTGTTGTTCTCGACGGCTACTGAATTTGATTTTTTATTTCCAATGCGTTGTTCTTTTATGATTTATTTCAAAACAGCCACATCGTTTCATTGATGGTTCACGGAAGTACGTTTACGCCATTCATACAAAATCGGTCTTCCATATTCATACATCTACACACAAAATTTTATGAATGGGAAATTCATTCGGTGATTAATTTATGAATTCGGGCACCATTTAAGTGTTGAAAAGTTCGGGCAATCAAATTAATGTTCAATGAAAATAGACTATTGAGTGTCAGAGTTTTTTATGAGATCAGAAAGATGTGTACGAGGTTTCCTGAAAAGGATTTTTAGCATGGGTATGATCACTAAATTCTGATTGCGTGAGGTTGGTCACCCGGGTCGTAACATAGGATAGAATTCTATCCTTTGGATAGACACTAATCCAAAAACCAGATTATCAAATGAGTAATTTTGGCTCTGTGAACCTCTAAAATCTGAAAAATCAAAATTCTAAGTATCAGGTGCACAACTACACCCTGTGAACAACTTATCCTGAAAGTTTTGTTAGAATCTGACTAGCAGTTTTGAAGGAGTTGCGGATTCAAAACCAACAGACTCACAAATGAGCAATTTTGACTCTGTTAAACTCTAAAATCTGCAAAATAAAAATTCTACGTATCAGGTGCACAACTACACCAGTTAAACAACATATCCTGGAAGTTTGTTAGGAATCGGACAAGTGGTTCTGAAGGAGTTGTGGATTCAAAAACTGTAAGGACTACGACGACGCAGGACGACGACGCAGGACGACGACGTAAGACGACAGATAGTATATAATCCCTACAGCAGGCGACACAAAAACAAAATGCATGGTGGACATTTTCAACATATATTGAAGCATTCCTGCAAGTTTGGTTGAAAAGTGCCAAATAGTTTAGGAGGAGTTGCGGATAATGGAGACATACCCTCAAGACTTCAGTAAGCTAAAATGGCAAAGTAAAAAAACAGCGTAAAATCTGTAAAACAAGTGATGACCCTAAAAGATGTCTCGCCCGTCCTTGCTGGCCTCTAAATTGATGTGACATGTACTACCCAAGACTGACTGACATGTACTACCCAAGACCAACTTACATACCAAATATTATCGACCTACCACTTCTAGTTATTGAGAAATGGACTTAAGCAGAAAAACTTAACGTGGCCACTTATAGACCATGAAATTGAGGTCAAGGACAAAAGTCACCTAGAGACTGACATGAACTACCCAAGACTAACCTACATACCAAATATTATCAACCTACCACTTCTAGTTATTGAGAAATGGACTTGAGCAGAACTAGAGGATGACATGCCCCCGCGCAAGGTTGAATCAAACTGGGATTTTCCAGTAATATTTGTGTCTGTAAGACACATATGATGCCCCCGCTAAACACATGTTATTCTAGGTTGCACAGATTAACTACCTGTATGTACCCTCTATTACTAAATCACCGAACAAGTGGTGACCCTAAAAGATGTCTCGCCTGTCCCTGCTGGACTCTAAATTGATGTGAAATCTAAGTGAACTAATCAGAAAAGTGAACATGCTCACTAGACTGTGAAATTGAGGTCAAGGACAAAAGTCACCTGCCAGACTGACATGTACTACCCAAGACCAACCTACATACCAAATATTATCAATCTACCACTTCTAGTTATT
This sequence comes from Modiolus philippinarum, assembly GCA_002080025.1. NCBI lineage: Eukaryota > Metazoa > Mollusca > Bivalvia > Mytilida > Modiolidae > Modiolus > Modiolus philippinarum. Next base: position 19,900 of record MJUU01057608.1, on the reverse strand, counting down.
GAGAAATGGACTTAAGCAGAAAAACTTAACGTGGCCAATATACCATGAAATTGAGGTCAAGGACAAAAGTCACCTGCCAGACTGACATGTACTATCCAAGACCAAGCTACATACCAAATATTATCAGCCTACCACTTCTAGTTATTGAGAAATGGGCTTAAGCAGAAAAACTTAACGTGGCCACTAGACAGTGAAAATTAGGTCAAGGACAAAAGTCACCCGCCAGACTGACATGTACTACCCAAGACCAACCTACATACCATATATTATCAACCTACCACTTCTAGTTATTGAGAAATGGACTTAAGCATAAAAACTTAACGTGGCAACTAGACCGTGAAATTGAGGTCAAGGACAAAAGTCACCTGCCAGACTGACATGTACTACCCAAGACCAACTTACATACCAAATATTATCAGCCTACCACTTCTAATTATTGAGAAATGGACTTAAGCAGAAAAACTTAACGTGGCCACTAGACCGTGAAATTGAGGTCAAGGACAAAAGTCACCTGCCAGATTGACATGTACTACCCAAGACCAACCTACATACCAAATATTATCAACCTACTACTTCTAGTTATTGAGAAATGGACTTAAGCAGAAAAACTTAACGTGGCCACTAAACCGTGAAATTGAGGTCAAGGACAAAAGTCACATGCCAGACTGACATATCCTACCCAAGACCAACCTACATACCAAATATTATCAACCTACCACTTCTAGTTATTGAGAAATGGACTTAAGCAGAAAAACTTAACGTGGCCACTAGACTGTGAAATTGAGGTCAAGGTCACATAACATTATGTCCGTCAGGTAGCACTTGATTAATACTACCACTGGACCAAATATGATGTTCCATCAAAGGGTTTTCAAAATATCCTGCATTTAGTAAAAGTTAACGCCGTCGTCATACTTTGCACGCATATGTCTTGCTTCGCGACTTTCGTCGCGGGCGAGACAAAATCAAAATTAAGAAAAACCAAAATGCATGGTGCACATCTTCAACAAATACTGAAGCCTTCCTGCAAGTTTGGTTGAAAAGTGCCAAGCAGTTTAGGAGGAGTTGCGGATAATGAAGACATACCCTCAAGTCTCCAGTAAGCTAAAATGACAAAGTCCAAAAACAGCGTAAAATCTGTAAAAAAACAAAATAAAAGAAAAACAAAGTGCATGGTGCACATCTTCAACATATACTGAAGCATTCCTGCAAGTTTGGTTGAAAAGTGCCAAGGGGTTTAGGAGGAGTTGTGGATAATGGAGACGTACCCTAAAGACTCCAGTAAGCTAAAATGGCAAAGTCAAAACAGTGTAAAATCTGTAAAAAACAAAATAAAAAGAAAAACAAAATGCATGGTGTACATCTTCAACATATACTGAAGCATTCCTGCAAGTTTGGTTGAAAGGTGCCAAGGGGTTTAGGAGGAGATGTGGATAATGCTTAAATTTTTTTGGACCATACAGACAGACAGACAGACAGACAGACAAGCACAAGACATCGGATAGTGATCCCTATGTGTTGATCCTGCACTAGGTGCAGGCAACACAATAATGGCAAAGTCCATGTTTTGCTATGGGAAACCCCAAAAATCAATCAAATCTAATAGGAGGTGCATATCTACATTATGTCACAAAGACAGTGTTAAAGTTTTATGAAAATCTATTCAGGGGTTCAGGAGGAGTAGCGGATAAGAGATGGGTACCCTCTTATAATGGCAAAGTCCATGTTTTACAATGGGAAACCCCAAAAATCCATCAAATCAAATTTTGATATAGGAGGTGCACATCTACATTATGTCATAAAGACTGTGTTTAACTTCCATGAAAATCTACTCAGTGGTTCAGGAGGAGTAGCGGATAAGAGATGGGTACCCCCTTGTATTGTAATGGCTAAGTCCACGTTTTTCTATGGCAAACCCCAATCAAAGTCCCAAAGAGACTGGTGGATTAGTGTCTGTGATGGCAATGATCAGTATCTAATCTATTGATATTTTATGTACACTGCCCATGCATGATATGAATAATAGCCTGTCTGTGTCGTGCATAATTACTTATTTTTTACAATGGGTCTAATTATAATGATGATATCAAAACCAAGAAAGGTACAGAAACCATGTTTTGCTCATTAAGAAAACATGCCTTTCTGACAGTCACCAAGTATTTACTGGTGGCCATCTTCATTTGATCACACTAGCCAACCAATGGCAATCAAACCATTAGAGACAAATATTCAAAGAATTTTGATTTTATACCAAAAACCTATTACTGTACATATTATGGGTTCCCTGCTGTACACTCAACATAGACTAAACAATGACAGCACCATCTTGATCAAGTACAGTTTGAAATTTAATTCTAAAAAGACCTGAATGGAAGGTTTGGGAATGCTGACAAGACGCAAAAGCTAACAAGACCTGAGCAGCAATACCCTGCTCTTTATGGAGATAATAATTCGTCCAAGAAACACACAAAGACATGAAAATTAAACGATGATCTGTGCCAAGTTCTTTGTGCAACAATGCATCTTAATTCGCGCTATGATAAACATTCTCATGCAATTGAAAAATGACTGTTATACATTGTAAATACTCAAATGACATTATCTTTTTTTTTGTTTGACCAAACTTAACTCTGATCAATGGCAATTAACACGCAACACCCTGGACTGAACATTGTTCGACGAATGGCAATCAACAGATCAACACCCCTGCCTAATCCTATTTCGAATCCAACCCCGATCGTTGCAAAATATCATCTGTTTCGGAATACGCACCTTGACAACTGTTTCCAGGCAATACTTTGTATTTACCAATGTACAACTTCTTCAGTATTTTGTTTTGAGTCGGCCATTACATGTATACCGACGCGGACCTCGGAGAAGACACTGCAAAATGACAATCGCAACAAGTATAATGGAACAGCCAACGTGGAACAGCCGTACTTTTCCGGAAACTAGAAATGTAAACAAACATTACGTCTTCCGTAGAATGTAAATAATGGACTGTTGTTCTCGACGGCTAATGAATTTGATTTTTTAGTTCCAATGCCTTGTTCTTTTATGATTTATTTCAAAACAGCCACATCGTTCATTGACGGTTAAGGGACGTACGTTTATGCCATTTATACAAATTCGGTCTTCCATATTCATACACATGTACATTCACTCCATATCCTTTCATTTTTCCTATCTACGCACAAAATTTTATGAATGGGAAATTCATTCTGTGATTAATTAATGAATTCGGGCACCATTTAAGTGTTAAAAAGTTCGGTCAATCAAATTAATGTTCAATGAAAATAGACTATTGAGTGTCAGAGTTTTTTATGAGATCAGAAATATGTGTATGAGGTTTCCTGAAAAAGGATTCTTTTAGCATGGGTATGATCACTAATGTTTGATTGCGTGAGGTTGGTCAACTGGGTCGTAACATAGGATAGATTTATCCTTTGGATAGACACTAATATAGAAACTAATCCAACAAGAGCTGTAGCCGAATGGCAGCCAAATATACCCCCCGCTTATTGAACCCTGAATCGATACGGTAAGTGCAAAATTAAGTTGGTGTGGACACAGTACAATTGTGGACACAATACAAGTATGGACACAATGATATAATCTTCAAAAAAGAAATTTTCACAAGGGTTCCAATGAAAACACTCTGTCTAAATCAGACAAATATAAAATTCCCCCTTTTTCAGCCTATTTGACAATTTACACATCTACATATAGTGTTCTTCCTTTGTGTAAAGTTTCATCAAAATCCTTCAAGTGAATTAAGAGGAGTTGTGCGTACGAGGTAACCCATACATAGGGAATCAATGAAAACTCAAAGTCAAATTATCTCCCCTTCCTGGTTTCTGACAATAATCATATTCCTTCATGCACATCTACATATAGTGTTCTTCCTTTGTGTCAGAGGTCGGTAATGCCGGACACAATTTTGGAAGGAGACCACCACAGCACCATTTTAGCAAAGTTTGGTTACAATCCAAATGATAGTTTCAGAGGAGAATATTTTCAAAATTCATCCCCCCTTTTTTCTATTTTTAGCCTTGCTGCCATATTGATCGGAGGTCGGGGTCATCGGACACAATTTTGAAAACGGACCACCCAAGGATCATTTCAAGAAAGTTTGGCTTAGATTGGCTTTGTAGTTTCAGAGGAGAAGATTTTTAAAATTTCCTCCCCCCTTTTTTCTATTTTTAGCCTGGCGGCCATCTTGGTTTGAGGGCGGGGTCATCGGACACAATTTTGGAAGAGGACCATCCAAGGAACATCCCACCAAAGTTTCATAAAAATTGGCTGAACAGTTTCAGAGGAGAAGATTTTTTTGTAATTGTGGACAGACGGACGGACGGACGGACGACGGACGACAGACGACGGACGCCAAGTGATGGCAAAAGCTCACATGGCCTTTTAGGCTAGGTGAGCTAAAAATGACAAAGTCGAAAAAAAGCTTAAAAATCTGGAAAAAACAGAAATAAAGAAAAACATACCCTATGACGCCAATAAGCAATAATGACAAAGTCGAAAAAAAAGCTTAAAAATCTGGAAAAACAGAAATAAAGAAAAACAAAATACATGGTGCACATTTACAATATATATTGAAGCATTCCTGTAAGTTTTGTTGGAAAGTACCGAGCTGTCTAGGAGGAGTTGCGGATAATGGAGGTATACCCTATGACGCCAATCAGCTAAAATGACAAAGTCAAAAAATAGCTTAAAAATCTGGAAAAACAGAAATAAAGAAAAACAAAATACATGGTGCACATCTGCAATATATACTGAAGCATTCCTGCAAGTTTCGTTGGAAAGTACCAAGCAGTCTAGGAGGAGTTGCGGATAATGGAGGTATACCCTATAACACCAATAAGCTAAAATGACAAAGTCGAAAAATAGGTTAAAAATCTCAAAAAACAGAAATACATAATAGGTATTTTGTAGATCCAACACAAAACGTTTCTGTACATGTAAACGGTACACAACAAAAAGGGGACAACAATCTGATTTCCGGGGTTTGATTTGAAACAAAAAAAGTGTTGCATTATGAATACACGATTTTGATGTGGCAGTTTGCAAAAATAGTTGTTTGAGATGAAGTTGAAAATAAATAATTTTTCTAGGTTAAATACTCGACCCCCACCCCCCAGGAAATTGAATGTTCGCCCCTCATTTTTACATAATTAGCACTTAGTTTCTACATTTTAAAAATGAACAGTTACATCGGTCAATTAAGTCCGATACCTCTGCCATGCTTGCGGCCTTTTTTCTATTTGCTAGGACCTTGGGCAGAGGAACCTGGGACTTCTGTCCATACTGAGTTATAAGGTTCCTTTAGAAAAAAGACACTGTCAATGTGTGTTGTATCTTTAGACCATATCCGTTCCTCGAAAATAAAATACTTCTAACAGGAATTGCTCCAGTAAATAACTTAATTTGAATGGCAATTCGCTGTTTGGGAGGGGGCACAGGTTGGAACAGAAGAAGAATAAACATACAAAATTTCAATTTGACAAATTTAGAATAAAAGACTCGATTAAAAAGGAACATATAAAAATCATCTTTCTGACAAGAAAGGCCCGAGTAAAATTTCCATGCCATAGGCATAAATAATAAAGACAGTTATTTACTAATATTAGCTGTTTACAATAATAAAAAACAGATGGATGTCATTGGCTTCTGAATTTTCTGAGGGAGGAGTCAAGCAATGCATTATCATCTAATTTGCATGAATTTAATGCACTGAATTAAGCCCCTCCTATCCCATTGTATTTGTATTGTGTACAGGTCCTGAACCTTTCTACAGTGCAATAACTTCCAAATAGTGAAATTAATGCATTCTACATGGAATATCGGTCTTTAGAGCATTGAAAGATCAAAGGAAATTTAAAAAAATCATATTACAATGGAGGTATACCCTATGATGCCAATAAGCAAAAATGACAAAGTCGAAAAATAGCTTAAAAATCTGGAAAAACAGAAATAAAGAAAAACAAAATACATTGTGCACATTAACAATATATACTGAAGCATTCCTGCAAGTTTCTTTGGAAAGTACCTAGCCGTGTAGGAGGAGATGCGGATAATGTAAAAATTTTAGAGCCATACAGACAGACAGACAGACGGACAGACAGACACACGAACGGACGGACGCAAGACGACGGATAGTGATCCCTATGTATCAGTCCTGCACTAGGTGCAGGCGACACAAAAAGGTGCCCTCAGGCCAATGTCAAGGTCGAAATGTCTATAAATATGGTACTGCCAGAAAGCTCTTATCATTAGGAAGTCACACGCCAAATACGAACACCCTACCACAAAATGACAACATTCCAGAAGCAAAGTTAAAGTTTTTTAAAAATGTCCTCAGGGCAAGGTCAAGGTTGAAATGTCTACAAATATGGTACTGCCAGAAAGCTCTCATCATAAGCAAGTCACACCCCAAATATAAACACCCTACCACTAAATGACAACATTCTAGAAGCAAGGTTAAAGTTTTTTTTAAAATTGCCCTAAAGGCAAGGTCAAGGTCAAAAAGTCTGCAAATATGGTACTGCCAGAAAGCTCTCATCAAAAGAAAGTTACATGCCAAATATGAACACCCTACTATTAAATGACAACATTCTAGAAGCAATGTTAAAGTTTTTTTTTAAATTGCCTTCAAGGCATGGTCATGGTCAAAATGTCTACAATATGGTGCCTCTAGATGTGTTGGCCCAAGATGCAACTGTATGCAAAGTTTCATGATCCCAGCTTGCCTTGTTACTGAGATATACAAAAAAGAGCAACGCGGACGCGGACCATGGGGGTACTCCAATAGTCTCCCTCAACTTCGTTGAGGCGAACTATAAAATATGGTAAAGGGGTAACAAGACTAATTACATGTCTGGACCTGAGTCACCGTCACTCATATTTAACTTAGAAAGTGTTTTTTTTTGGTTTTTTTTTTCAATCTAACAAAATGTCATGTATAGGTTTACCAATTCAAATAAGTATTCATTTACCTTATTACCAAAAATTCTTCAAACGCAAGTTATAATTGAGATTATATTAAGTTCAAACTATTACCATGATTACTGTAATAGACAAACAAGAGTTGTCAGAAGACAACATAGCTCCCAGGGGATTCCAGTAACCTCAATGCACAATAAATTCAAAAGTAATAGAAAGCTTTCTTCACAAGAAGGTCACATGTATATCAAATATAAACACCCTATCACTAAACAACTTAATTCTAGAAGCAAAGTTAAAATTCTTAAAAAATTGCCCTCAGGGCAAGGTCAAGGTCAAAATGTCAACAAATATGGTAGCATTAGAAAGCTCTCATCAAAAGAACGTCACATACAAAATATGAAGACCCTACCACTAAAGGCCTACCTTCTAGAGGCATGGTTAAAGTTTTTTTGAAAATTGCCCTCAGTGCAAGGTCAAGGCCAAAATTTCTACAATGGAATAAAAAAGATAACAGGAAACACCTACAATGGCCTGAAAAACATAGCCACATGGCAGAGAGTAAATAGAAACTGCACAAGAAAAAAAACCCACAATAAAAATACAAAAGACAAACATAAACAACGATAGGAATTCGGGACAGCCGGACTTGGTACCGGCACTAGCAAAAGCCAGCGGTAGGGTTAAACCGGTTTATCGGTACCAGAAGAAAGCTCTCATCATAAGGAAGTTACATACCAACAAGGGATCTGTGAGCCCAAGAACACTAGAAATACCCCCGCTCTTAGCTTTAAGTGGCCTGCACTGGTTTGAAAATGCATCTAACAATATACCGATAGCACATAATGACTGAAAATTTTCTAAGCCAGTCAACAGGAAGTAGTAATCAGACAGATATGATAATGCATCCCACAATATGGCATGACTATACAAAGCTGCTGAAAAAATTTCAAGCTTGTATCATTTACCATTGCAGAGAAAAGCTTGACGAAAATTGTGACGGACAGAGAGAATGACTGAAAATTAAATAAGTCGGTAAACAGGAAGTAGTAACCGGACAGATCTGCAAATGCATCCCAAAATATGGCATGACTATACAAAGCTTCTGACAAAATTTCAAGCTTGTATCATTTACCATTGCAGAGAAAAGCTTGATGAAAGTTGTGACGGACAGACTGAATTAGTGAAAATTGACTAAGTCGGTAAACAGGAAGTAGTTACCCCACAGATCTGAAAATGCATCCCACAATATGGCATGACTGTACAAAGCTTCTGACAATACTTGAAGTTTGCAGAGAAAAGCTTGACAAGATGGACGGACGGACAGACGGAATAACAGACAAGGGTGAAACAATATACCCCCTACTCCTTCAGAGCGGGGGTATAAATATGAACAGCCTACCACTAAAAGCCTACCTTCTAGAAACAAGGTTAAAGTTTTTTTTAAAAATTGCCCTTAGGGCAAGGTCAAGGTCAAAATGTCTACAAGTATAGTACTAGAAGAAAGCTCTCATCACAAGGAAGTCACATACCAAATATCAACATCCTAGCTATTCAGGTCTCAATTCCACAAGCCAGGTTAAAGTTTTGCTGATGCCGACGCCGACGCCGGGGGTATGACAATAGCTCTCTGGACATTCGTCCCGGCGAGCTAACAAGACAAACTAAAGGCTCAGCGACTGAGCCTGTATCGCTCACCTGACAAAATGCTTCTATGCCATGCATGACCAAAAATGATGTTTTTACCAATGGGGTCTAATGTTTAGATATGTTCTCCATAAGCACCCATGTTTTTTTGTCTGATCCTATTGAAATGAGTAATTTTTGGAAAGGACCTTCTATACATTTAGTTAAATTTGCTTGAATAGTAGTTTCAGAGATGATGAAAAGGATGGTTTTCTAATACCAGGCTCCAATGTTAAACTATGTTCTGCACTGGAGGCCATGTTTTTTGTAAGAACAAAATGAACAGAGCAATTTTTGTAAAGTACCTTAAGTACATCATTCCTGTAAAGTTTGGTTGAATTTGCTTCAGCCGTTTCAGAGGAGAAGATGAAAATGTTATTTTCCCATAAGGTCCAATGTTAAACCTAAGTTCAGCTCTTGCGGCCATGTTTTTCGTCGGATTGGAACGAAATGAGCCATCTTTGTTAAGGACCTTAGGTACATCATTCCTGTAAAGTTTGGTTCAATTTTCTTCAGCCTTTTTAGAGCAGCAGATGAAAATGTGATTTTTCCCATAGGGTCCAATGTTAAACCTAAGTTCCGCGCTGGCGGCCATGTTTTTTATCGGATCGGAACAAAATGAGCAATCTTTGTTAAGGACCTTCCATACGTCATTCCTGTAAATTTTGGTTGAATTTGCTTCAGTGGTTTCAGAGGAGTAGATGCAAATGTAATTTTCCCATAGGGTCCTATGTTAAACCATGTTCCGTGCTGGCAGCCATGTTTTTCGTCGGATCAGAACGAAATGAGCCATCATTGTTAAGGACCTTAGGTACATCATTCCTATAAAGTTTGGTTCAATTTGCTTCAGCTTTTTTAGAGCAGCAGATGAAAATGTGATTTTTCCCATAGGGTCCAATGTTAAACCTAAGTTCTGCGCTGGCGGCCATGTTTTTTATCGGATCAGAACAAAATGAGCAATCTTTGTAAAGGACCTTCCATACATCATTCCTGTAAAAGTTTGGTTGAATTTGCCTCAGTGGTTTCAGAGGAGAAGATAAATATGTGAAAAGTTTAACGGACGGACGGACGACGGACGCCAAGTGATGGCAATAGCTCAAACTGACCCTTCGGGTCAGGTGAGCTAAAAACAAAACTAAATGTACAAAGTTGAACAAAGCATAAAATGAAAATAGTCCATATCACTTCAGCAAAGGTGAAAACCATACCTGGGTTTCAAATAAACACGTACTTTGAATCTTTATGAGAAAATATATGAAAGCAATGCAAAAATTCAAGAATAGCTGCCCATAGTCAATGCGTTCAAAACTCTGCGACGTCTATGGACAAAAATTGAGTACCATGATGATATAATATGATAGAATAAAGTACAAGTTCAATAATAGATAAATTTGACATTTTTTTACATCAAAACTGGCCTAAAGGGGAGGTTCACATCACCAATGTCTTCAAACAACAGTAAAAACTTCCAAAGGTATTTAGTAAGAGATGTTAATCTTTCAGATTACACAAACCAGGCACTATAATGTTAAAATATGCTGAAAAATGACTAAGTTCAACAACGCATAAATTCGACATTTTTTTTTCAAATCTTCCCAAAAAGGAAGGTGCACATCTTCAATGTGTCAAGAACAACTGTGTAAAGTTTCAAAAGCACCAGGTATAAGGAGTCAGAGTTTCAGATTACACAAACTCAGTACTGTAATGTTAAAATTTAATGAATTTAATGAAAAAATGACTAAGTTCAACAATGCATTAATTCGACAATTTCTATCCAAATCTCACCAAAAGGGGAGGTGCACATCTTCAATGTGTTCAGAACAACTGTGCAAAGTTTCAAAAGCATCAGGTATAAGGTGTCAGAGTTTCAGATTACACAAACTCAGTACTGTAATGTTGAAATTTGATGAAACAAGAGGCTCTCAAGAGCCTGTATCGCTCACCTGGGTCATGGCTGACACAATAAGTCAAAATAATCACAACGTTTAAGGTTCTCATTTTCAAATTTGTTTATTAATGTTTAAGGGTCTCATTTTGAAGTTTGCTGATGTTATATGATCCAAAATGAAACTATGTTCCCCACTGGCAGCTATTTTTGATGGGGTGTAGACCAACTGTCACCTTTCTTGAAGAAGACCATGTAAGGATCATTGTGCCTCACTTTGGTTCCAATTGGCATAGTATTTTCAGAGATCTTTAAATGATTTCCCATGGGGTTCAAGGTTAAACAATGTTCCCCACTGACTGCCATCTTGGATGCTATGTGGACATCCAGACACATTTTATGAAGGGGACCAAGTAAGGACCATTGTGACTAAGTATGATTCCGATTGGCCATGTACTTTCAGAGGAGAAGATCTTTGAATATGTTTCCATATAGGGTCCAATGTTAAAAAACATGTTCCCTCCTGGCGGCCATCTAGGATATATGATGTGGACTTGCTGAACATATTTTTTAAAAGGGGCCACCTATGGACCATTGTGACTAAGTTTGGCTCCAATTAGCTCAGTATTTTCAGTGGAGAAGATTTTTGCAATACTGTCCAATTTTGGACAAAGTTCCCTGCTGGCGGCCATCTTGGATGACGTGCAGACTTGCCGGACAAAATTTTCAAAGGGGACCACCGAAGGACTATTGTGACACGTTTGGTTCTAATTGGCGCAGTAGTTTCAGAGAAGATCTTTGAATGCTTTCCCATAGGGTCCAATGTTAAACCGTGTTCCCTGCTGGCGGCCATCTTGGATATGATACAGACTTGCCAGACATTTTTTTTTAATGGGGCCACTTAAGGACCATTGTGCCCAGTGGTTTCAGAGAAGAAGATGTTTGAATGAAAAGTTTACGATGGACAGACCACTGACGGCTAGAGGATCTTCATGGCATAGCCATGCAGGTCAACTATAAAGTTATACAGGCATTGAAGCATAGATGCAACTTCAATATTAACTGAGAGAATTTATTGCAATGAGGGCAAACAAAGTTAACTTAATGATATAATATACAATTATATACAATTATTATTAAATTGTGAAATAAGTATCGTTTATGAAAGTATTTTTGCAAAAAAATGTAAAAATTTGTACAAAAACACTTTTTTGCTCTTGATTATGTAACAAATAATTATTTCTAGTAAAGTGATAGCAGGGAATTTCTCTAAAACTTAATAGACAAAAGTAAACCAAAGAAGATTTGAAAGCAGAATTTAAAGGGAAATAACCCATAACCATATGGCATTGAAAAAAATATTTTTTTTTGGTGAAAAAAGTCAATAACTACAACACAGGCAGTTGGATTTTCTTGAAAATTTCAGAGTATGTAGATCTTGATATGCTGAACATTTTTCAAATTTACACTTCACCTCTATCTGTTACAGTTTTTGAAATAAAAAATAAAAAATGCATAAATTTTGAAAATTTTACGGAAAAGGGCTACTAGTATAACTCTGAGACAGTTTTTCCGATTTTCTTCAAAATTGCAGGGCAGATAGATCTCGTCATTCTGAACAATTCTACTTCTCTGTCAGATTTTTGATATCTGCAACGGTTTTGAAGTTATTTGCCAAAAACAGCAATTTACCCCTATGTTCTATTTTTAGTAACAGCGGCCATGTTGTTTGGTCCTCGGACTAACCGAACACATTTTATAAACTACATACCCTGGTGATGACCCAGGCCAAGTTTGGATTAAATTGGCCCAGTGGTTTCAGAGGAGAAGATTTTTTAAGAAAAGTTTATGACGGACGGACGGACGACGGACGCCAAGTGATGGCAAAAGTTCACCCTGGCATAGCGAGGTGAGCTAAAAATGACTAAGTTCAACAATGGATAAATTCCACAATCTTTTTCCAAATCTCACCAAAAGGGGAGGTGCACATCTTCAATGTGTCCAGAACAACTGTGCAAAGTTTAATAAAGGGCTACGCTGAGCGCAGCATGATAAGACCGCAGCATGTCGTCCACTGAAATTTGAAAAAGTGTAATTTAAAGTGAGTATGGACATAGGAAAGAGCTTGACACAATAATTAGATGGACGCAATAAGGAGATTGACCAAGTAATTAGCTGGACACAAACTAGGGAAAATAAAAATTAGCCCTTATGACTCCTTATGTTTCCTCTTTGACCCTCTATAGCTCAGAAACGGTAAGAGCTATGCCCAATCCATTGACATGATGCTGAAAGCTTATATCAAGAGGAATCAAAAGAAAAAAATCCCATCGAAATGTGATGAAAAATAAAAATTTAAGGTAATCTGTAAATTTACGATTTTGGCCCCCTTCGGCCCCTCATAGCTTGGGAACGGCAAGAGCTATGTCAAATCCGTTGAATACTACTGAAAGCTTATATCAAGTAGAATCCAAAGAAAAAAATCCCATCGAAATCAAATGAAAAATAATTTTTTGAGGTTATCTGTAAATTTACGATTTTGGCCCCCTTCGGCCCCTCATAGCTCGGAAAGAGTAAGAACTACGCCAAATCCGCTGACATATAACTGAAAGCTTACATAAAGAGGAATCAAAGAATAAAATCCCATCGAAATTCGATGAAAAATAAAAATTTTAGGTTATCTGTAACTTTAAAATTTTGGCCCCTTTCAGCCCCTCATAG
>MJUU01057607.1:55474-71945 GCA_002080025.1 Modiolus philippinarum | reverse complement strand
TTTCTGATTGGACGAACGTTAAATATCAAATAGCGATTTCCGTTTCTCGTTTCTCATTGGCTAAAACTATGAATAGCGTTTTCGCTTTAAACTCGAATTAACGATACCGATCGGAAACTATGGGTTTCCGTAGCAAACCCATAGTTTCCGTTCAATTTCAATCGAAAACTAGGGTTTTCGTCGAAAACTATGTATACCGATCGGAAACCCATAATTAACGTGCGGTATACCTAGTATTTCGAACGAAAACCCCTAGTTTCCGTCCGAAATACTAGGTATACCGCATTTTTGTTACTATTGCGTGCCATACACATCATACCGATAAACAAAATGAGAGCTGTAATTATTTTACAGATATCACTCTTCTTGGAGATTGAAATATCGAGAATAATATAAAAAATTTATTCTTTTGGTTATAAGTCCTCGATACTTGAATACACCTTTTGGCTTTGGTAATTCGAATATTTTGATTTTACCTCCACTGAAGAGACAAAAGTTGTCGATCAAGAAGTAAGCATTCTCTTGTCTTAGTCAGTTGTTTTGCACATTTTAGTTTTTCATCATTTCATGCTTTTGTTATTAAGTTGTGCATACAAGCAATGTTACATTTTTAAATTTAAATATAGAAAAAAATCAATTCTGTTTATAATTGCATTGAAGACTCTGGCGCACGAAATACAGTGTACAATATAGTGTAACTATTACAGCTGTAAGACGTGGAACTAAAAACAAAAATGATGGTCAATTCATAAATCTATTTTTTTTCACAGCATCGTCAAACGGAAATCTTACACTTAACTGTCAGTCTCAAACAAGAATGAATGCTTGCGAAACCACTGATGAGTTGTCCACTAATACCACTGAAAAAACAACTACATCGAAAGAAAGAGACAACAACCTCAGAACAAAAGGATACAACTTCAGAACCAGAGACAATTAATTCAGAACCAAATACAACGACTTCAGAACTAGAGACAACAACTTCAGAACCAACAACAGCAACTGTACAACCAGACACAACTGAACAAAAACCGTTGATGACAGGAATATCAACCACAACTACGAAATCAAAAACATCTCTTTCAGACACACAAACAACGGCCACAGAATCACATATTAAAACTACAAAAACAGAAGCTACAATTACTGAACAAACAACTTTGACAACTAAACAAACATTCACAACTAAAACGACTTCAGAACCACAAATTACGATTACAGAAAAAGAAACGACTCCTGAACCTCAGACAAAGACAACAGAAAATGAGTCCATAAAAACAGTACAAACAAGTATGTCGACACAACAAACAAGCACAAATACAGAATCAAAAACAACATTTTCAAAATCTCAGACAGTGACTACTGAACCACAGATTACAACTACAGAACCACATTTTACGATTACAGAAAAAGAAACGACTTCTGAATCTCAGATAAAGACTACAGAACAGGTGTCAGCAACAACTAAAAAAACAACCATTAACACACAGCAAACAACGACAACTACAGAATCGAAAACAAAAAATTCAGAACAACAGACAACTATTTCAGAATCAGAGGCAACGACGACAGAACCACACACTTCAAATACTGAACTTAAAACTTTGACAGCAAAACAAACCAGTCCCTTTACAGAATCAAAAACAACAACTTTCGAACAAAAGACATCGAATACAGAAGAACCTACAAAAACTGAACAGACAACTTTGTTCTCAAAAGAACCAACCAATACTACAGAATCTAAAACCACTACAGAACAACAGACAAAGAGTACAGCATCAGAGACTCCAGCAAGTGAATCAAAGACCACAACATCAGAGCTAGAAACCACAACTTCAGTATCAGAGACAAATAACACAACAACAGTAAATAGTGTTCCACAATTGAGTACAAACACATCTGCAGGTGAGTTTTGTCTGATACACAAAATGATTTTACACATTGTCATAAGTAACTAGTAAATAATCTAATGAGAAACTAATCGATAGGAAGAGCATCCTGTAATGTTATCATATTATAGATGTTATTATGAATGAGATACTGAGATCTGCAAAAGGATTGGTGAGATTACAAAATTTAGAAGCAGAAATTCCATGCTCAGACAACACATATCCGCTTTTTTCTTATATACATAAATGATCTTTACTAAATAGTTGATGAAATTGATACTAGTGAACAATTTACACCAGAACTTGTTTAACTATACAATTGACAACTGTATTCTTTCTACAACTTCAGTGGGATATTTATTTTGCCTAATATTTCTAATAATAATAGTCTTTTTCTCAATGATTGACAAGCACACAAGTTCGACTTGTCTGAAACTAAAATTTTATTTTGCGTTTTGTAGAAATTTACTGCTTTTGTCAAAATTCTAACCTCTAAAAAAATTGAGACTTTATTCAACCATAGTACTCGGTGGATGATTTTGGTACTTTTTTCGAAGTTTTGGCAATGAGTACTTTCTGTGGCTATTTTTGGATAATGGCATTCCACATGATGAAACTGAAAGTTAACCCATTGAAACACGTATACAGTCAAGTGAGTTTTACCGTTTGTTGTGCAACTTGAATATTTTTTTTTAAAGCTTGAAGCATAAAAAGGTCTTTGAGCCGTCAAGTATAACGTAGACGTGTGGAAATGTATGTTCTGGCCCAAACATGAATCGAAAGAATACATGTATAACAAAACGCTTTTAAATTGTGAAATATTTCTGAGATTCAAGAAAAATTTAGTTTAGAATTATCTTTTTTAAAGGATTATGAACTTAAACACAATGAACTTTTTGCATCTCCTCCCAATCAGCAACTGTAGGCAAATATCAAATTAAGTTAAATCACGAAATACCCAAGTGATATACAGATCGAAGAACATGAGTAACTTCTTTATATTCTAGAAGAGTTTGACATTACTGTTCTCGACTAGTATGTTACATTTCGGCTGCACGAGAGACATTTTAAACGAAAACATTTGGTTTATTCATAATCCCAAACCAAATATATGCAATAATAAATTTCTCACACAATATTTCTATTACAGGTCAAATTGAATTACTAGTACCAATAGAAACAGAATCCAATTGTTTCAATGGTATAATGGAGGCGAGTTGTTCTCAGAGCACTGGACGAGCCTTTGTGACACAACTTACCGCTGGATGTAAATTTACATCACTATATTCACATACAGATACCAGTCTTTGTCCATACACTTGGACACCAACAGTGCCTGATGGATGTTGTGACCGAGATACGGATGATTGCTTCGGAGAATACGAACCAGTGGGAACAGATCCATATGTATTCCACAGGGATTGCATAGGCAGGAATATCTGTACACAAAGGGTAGCTCCCAGGATGGACACAATTTATCTGAATTGTAATGCAACCATCTACCCAGCACAAACTACTTATTTCTATATTGATTATTACTGCATAGACAGTAAGTATTGTAAACGAATATACAAAAAAATCAGTCTTAAAACACGATCACAGAAAACCGCTACTACTACTTGTACTCGATAATGTAATATAACAAGGAGAACCTCCCTTCCAATTCCATCCTGGTCTTTTTATTACAATAATATAATAATATAATGATATCAGAATATTGGACACGAGGAAGAGCATTGCATATCCATTTCTATATCTGCCTAGTCGCAAGGCATAGACGAACATTAGATTGAAATGGTGCTTATCAACGTAGTTCTGACCAATAAGCAAACTATTGGTACCAAGAGACTTGAGATGTTTTTCATCCCATTGTCGAGTCTGTAACTTTAAACCTTTTTCTTAACGAAAAACTGACTCATTGATGGCTGTTGCTATGAAAATGGAAAAGAGAGATAAAACGGGGAAAATTATCTGAATTAGATGTTGAAAAAATTCTAAGATAATACCTGTTAGTTGCCATACAAACATTGAAAAAGTTTGATGATTAAAAGTATCTGAAATTGGATGAAACTTTACATGAAGGTTTAGTACGATGTGACTTAGAATTTTGATATCGATTCGTTGAAAGATTTTCTGTTTGCATACAAACAAAGAAAACTCTTGTTGTTTGAATGGTAATTGTATAAATAGAAAAACGAGTGCATCGTTGTTGTGTGCATCGTGTGTGTGCGTTGAGCTTTCAATCAGTGTTTATTTAAGTAATAGAAGACAGAACACTTCAAGTAGCCAAAGATATGTACACAAGTCAGTTTGAATATGTTGAATTCAGTTACATGTATATTGTAGAAATTTACGCGATAATGACAAAACGTTATTTTACCAAAGGTGAGAATTGAACTTGTGCTGGAAACAAGCACAAAAGCACAAAATTGAAATTGTTTTCGTAAATCTGTGTAATTCTTTTTTTCAGTAAATTTAATTGGAGAATTCTCGAATGCAAATATGCAGAATAATGGAACGGGTTCCATGTT
The DNA here is from genome assembly GCA_002080025.1 of Modiolus philippinarum. Taxonomy (NCBI): domain Eukaryota; kingdom Metazoa; phylum Mollusca; class Bivalvia; order Mytilida; family Modiolidae; genus Modiolus; species Modiolus philippinarum. The sequence continues at coordinate 67,525 of MJUU01057607.1, read as the reverse complement.
ACATCTCTGGAGTGGTACTCGTACTTCTTACCCAGAGTTACCAGTAGCTACATACACATGTTCTGTGGAAACTGATTGTGAAGACACAATAATTGTGACCAGTCTAGATTTCTGTTTGCCAGCCGACGATGTTAACCAAACATGTTATGATGATAACAGACTGACAATTACCGAAAGTGGTATATCTGAAGAATTTAATTGCGCAACATCAAATAATAATTTTAAAATAAAAACGTTATATACCAGTGCAAGCAACTATATAACGCTAACATATACTGGAACAACTACCGGTGGACATCTGTGGCTGGCGTTTAAACGTAAGTTATAAATAATAAGAAAATAATAACTAAATACCGAAGTTATTGTGAATTTATTTTCTGCATATGCGCATTTCGACAACTTATGTCTCTTCAGTGCAGATAAAATCTAAACAATGAGAATTACTGAATTAAAGAAAAATATTTAATGACAAACCAAACCAGTATGCTCAGCCACAAAAGTCAACATCATTACAAAAGCATAACCGATTTAGTGTAGAGTTGGTTTCTTCCACATCATTTGTATAAAACTATAGGAAAAACATTTACTTTGTAACTTGTCCTCTGATCAAATGAACATGTGTAATGCAAACTCTGATTCATTCACAAAATGTCCAAAAATACTCTCAGTAAACATGAAGGTGTCGAAACCATCCCTTTCTTGCAATATCTTTATATTCTAAACGAGTTGTCTAAACTGATCAAACAATCAAAACCAAAACAGTTTGTGTAGAGAGATTTCACTTGATCTCAAACATCATTTAAGTGCCAAAGTCCATAAGACAAAAGGACAAATAAGGTGGAAACTATCGGAAAAATTGTCGACCGCAATGGTCATGACTTGGTACAGGCATTTCAAAAGAAATGGTGGGTTATTGTATAGATACGAGGACACATGACCCTTCATTGTTCATTTTATTCCACGCACTCTTACAATCATGTAAAGTAAGTGAGAACCGAACCGTCAGTCCAAAAACGAACAATCCAAGGACGATGCCAACATGCATCGAAACAAGGAAACAAAGACATAGCATGAATACACAACGCGGACACAATAAAAAAACAATGGATGTGATCATATCCACGGGTAGAGTAAGCATCTTCTGCTTATTGTAAGACGCCCTCAGTGTTTAAGAAGTCAACTCCAGTGGTAAAGTCATATCCTGTAGAGTGAAAAACAACTTTAGCTGCAAAGGGAAATATTATCTGTGGCTGTCTGGGAAACAGATAATTTCTACCAGGCGCAATATTCTAAACATGTTCGAGCTATAACCTTATATTATATCATAAAGCCAAAGAGTGAAGTTTAAAGTTAAAGTAAAGTCTTCATTTTGAATTTTTTTGGATAAATGTTACGTAAAATGAAATACATGCAACAAATACCTTTGTTCTGGTTTGAAACTGTCATTATGGCCACTTTTAATTTCATTCATTTTTAAAGCGTTTTTAATTTTTTTTTACTTAGATTTTATTTGACTTAAATTTTGTTTTATCATATGAAACATGATAAATGCAAACAGGAAATAATGCATATGCCTATCGATATTCCAGACCTTTAAGTTCTGAAGAGTAGTGACGGTTGAGATAAATCGAAAAAATTGTATGTGCAAAGGTTCATCATCCCGTGTAATTTGAAAACTGTAATAAAAAATTGCACGTAGGAAAATAATCGATTTCTTACATGTTATATTTTGCTGTGCTTTGTTGCTGTGGCTTGAGATTTGCCATAAAATGTACTTTTTCATTTAAAATCAAAATAAATTTACATAAAATAAAATGAATGTAAAAACTATCATTCTACCTTTTATTGTTTTATTTTCTTTCAAATTTTTCTTTTTACAGTAGTTTGTGAATATGTAACAGTGTTAAATCTCATATTTCAACCATAAAAAACAAGAGAATACTACTAAAAACTCAGACGTTCCCTTGTCTCTACATTGCAGTAAGAAGAGTTTAATATGAGAAACGGATTACTTCTGACTAAAACTAAAAACAAAATAAAATAAAATAAAATAAAATGCATTTATCAGTTTAAAATGTTTTAACAGCGTCATCAAATGGTAATCTTACACTAAACTGCCAATCTCCTACTAAGATTTATGATTGCGAAACAACTACTTGGCTATCTACCACGACAACCGAAGAAAGAACTACAACTATAGAAAAAGATACCACATCTGAACCTCTGTCAACAACTACAAAACCAGAGATTACAACACATGAAGAAACCATCACAACTACAGAATCGAAAACAACAACTGCAGAACTACAATCAAGGACTGCACGTGTAAGTACACCAAATGAACAAACAACTATGACAACAGAACAACAAACAACAACAACAGAATCAGAAACAACGACGTCAGAACCACAGTCAAAGACCGCACCAAATAAACAAACAACTGTGACAACAGAACCAGAGACTTCAACTACAAAATCGAAGACTACGACTTCAGAGCCTAAAATAACAACGTCAGTACAAAAGATAAAGAATATAACAACTGAAGATAGTCTTCCGTCATCAAGTAACGGGATACCTACAGGTAAGTTTTGTCCGATTGACCAATTGTAATTCGCTTTATCTCATGATGTTTCAGAAATATCTATTTCTTGCACGATTAGATAATTTTCATATCTACTTATAAGTAGGTGATAACAATATCTATTTCTTAAACGATTAGATAATTTTCGTATCACTTAGTGATAACTTTTATGCTATCATTTCAATGGCCTTAATTTCATATGATTAGATAACTTTTCAGCCGTATTCTCATTGGTTGTTCTAGAAGTCACACATCAGGTTAAAGCTACGTCTTGGAAATTCTTGTTATTTTTATCTCGAAGCCATGAAATGGCTGGAGAGATGTTAAAATGACAAGAAAAAATCCCCTGAGGCTTTAAGCCTATTAACAGCTCTAAAAGATGATCTTCGTGCTTCCGATAAAATATAGTGCGCAAGTTTCTTTCAAAATCGTATACATTGTGTTTTTAAGTTATATTTCTTCATTTACGGTGTTGTTTTATTAGATTGAAATCAATATACATGCTTGTCAAATTACTCGTTTTTTTATATTGCGTTTGGGATCAACGAACCTGTCGCGCAGTAATTTGTCAAAGATGAAAATAACATTTGTTTACCTGTGACAGTGTATTGCATATATTTATAGCAATGAAATCGACATGCGAAATCACTCAATCCGATTATTTTCACATATTACGGAATAAATCGTATGCAGCAGTTCTTTGGATGACTACGAAGTTTGCCACGTGTAGATTTTCAGGGCTTCGAGATTCAGCTCCATCGGAGCTTTGATTAATTCCGTTCTCATTTCATTGTCGTCTGCATTATATTTTAATTTTATTGGAAATAAGAAGAAATGAAAAATGAACTTCGTGTGTACACACATATTTATTCATTCTACAAAAACAGTTGAATAAGTTTGACCACTAGAAATATATTATTATATTGCCAAAATCCTAATATCAACCTCCGCCTCCGGCGTCCGTCAATATTAATTTTTAGGTCTATTAAAACTCATATCGACCTCTACAAAAGACCATAATTGTATAATGTCTTCTGTGTGATTTATTGACTTAATGGTACGTGTAAACACACATCTTAAATATTTCTTCCAAAACAGTTGAATATGTTTTAGCCACTTCAAATATATTGTTTTATATTGAGATCATTTAGGCGTGAAAATTGACATCGGAGCACAGATACAGAGAAATTTACATATGCTTTTAATTACAAAAGAAAAAAAATCCTAGGTAAATCCTGCAATTTGATTGGTTTCCTTGACAGGGGATATGAGACCGTATCCCAGTGGTAGCATAATCTCAATTTTTAAACTCTTTTAAAAGAAAAATTATAGCACTTCTAGCAGAATATAAAACATTTAAAATTTGGGGGCAAGGAAGGAATTTGAAAAAAAAAATCCAGGATCAGAAATTTGCCGAAAAAAATATCAGGACACGAGGAAGCTGAAAAAAAAATAACCAGGATTACATATATGAAGCAAAATTTTTGGCTTGGACTGAAAAAAAAGACAGGATTATTTCTAGTAAGAAAAAAAAATTGTCAGGCTCAAAAATTACGTGAAAAAAAATCCAGGATCAGATATTCCTTCCCATCCCCCCCCCCCAAAAAAAAATCAAATGGTTGCTCCCTTATCGTTGTTTATAGTTTCTGCTTTATATAGAATAACATTGATTGTATAACCGAAAGAAAAGTATCATGTCCATCTTTCCGATATTACCGATAGTGAATTCAATGAAACAACGAAATCAATGGATAATTCTTTGAGGACGGAATTAAAGGTTTTTAAGAAGAGTCTTTTAAAATGTGAAGATGAACACTTTAGTGTTTCAAAATCTCTCTTCACCGTGGAAAAGAAATTGGAAAACCGAGAGAGTGAACTTAAAGACTTAAAAGAAAAAATTAAGAAAATGTCTAGTCCTTTTGAGGAATTGATCAAAAACCATAATGAAGAAATCAACAAACATGGAAATCCGGAAACTTAGAACTTTTTATGCAGAGCAAATTCGACTTTCTAATAATCTGCAGATGGATGTAAATTATCTAAACGAACAAATTCATTTTAAGGACAGATTAATAACAGAATTCAAATCTAAATTATGTGAATACAAGCAACTAATTCAATGCAATGGAAATGACACTCAAAATTGGAAACACAAGCAGAAGACCGCGTCACAAAAAGAAACAAACAGCAAAGGCAAAAGTTGAAACAAGCCACTATGGCTAATACATCTATGAAACAACTAATTACATATAAAACATCTCGGACTCTGGGTCAGAGTCCAGTCGGAGCGGAGGAGATTTGTCATGTTGGAAAATTTGGTGACATTTTCTTTGATTATCTTTTTAAATCAAAATTACTTTTTGTCAAAAATATTTTTGATTTATCCGATTATACCCGATTTTTAATTTAATTCAGTAAGGTCAATTAGAGAAAATATGTGACTCTTTATAATTAATAGTTTTATAGGATTATGTACTTTTAATGTCATTAGGGAACCTATTGTTTGATTTGTGATAAAAGACAGATTTTTTATTTGAATGGACAGTTCGGAATGCCGATACATATAATACGGACCCCGTACTGATAATATTTTGACTGCTATATTTCGTAAATTTCCATATTTGATATTGTTTATGTTATACTGTTTATGCTTGTTGGATTTAATAATTATAATATTCGAAATAACTTTTGTGTATTACTATATTTGGAAAATCTACCGCTAGTTCCCAAGTGTTGAAATTCTCAATACGTCACTTGCATATCGCTTGTTATTACATACTCAGCGAAGATATGTTCTGCTTTTCATATGTTATATAGCCGGAAGTACACAGTTCACGTCATATACCCAGTCTGATATGGCCATATCAGACTCTTGAGATATCACACCGCCTCGTTCTGACATATCCATATCAGCCCGGGTGTGATGATAACTCGTAATTGGAAGTATATAATAAACAGATGGACGTTTTCATATCAACATGGACGTTTTCATATCAACACGGTTTTCATCCCTCGACCCATATCAGCCCTCAGCTAGCGCCTCTAGCTGATATTGGAGTCTCGGGATGGTAACCGTGCTGATATGAAAAAAAAAACATGATTTAATCTCTGTTTATCAACTCTCGCTATTTAATTACACATAATAATAAACTCGCTGAAGCTCTTTTTTACGCGCAGTTTTCTGCGGGTTATGCTGTCCAACAGGACGATAGTACGAGAAATCCACCGGGTTAAACAACACACTATATTATACAATATCATACACTCCTAGAAAATCATTGATTTCTTGCATTTGCATTCTTGAATGCAATGAGTAATTAAAACCAGTCCAAATTCAGCCATACACTCTAAAAATTATCCAGATTGAAATGATATATCTAACGCCAACATTTGGGATTATATTGGGGGATAATGCATTTCAACTGCGGAAGGATCAACGATCAACGCGGATAAATAACAAAATAGTACCGCCCATATCTATACATATCATCTGTCTTAAAACAGCGCCTGTCACTCACCTTTGATTTATAACGACGACGGAAAAGGCTGTTAAAATTGTATATAAATTATGCAGGCTGATTAGATGAAGGTTGTTTGATTATTAATTAATATTGCACAAGCACGTTTATATCTGATTTATTGTAAATAAATAGCGTGTATAGGGTATTTGTATTTACATAATATCCGCTTAGGATATACAACAATATTTTAGGTATATTTGTGCCAATTCGTATGACAATGTCAAACTTTACAGATTACAGTGAATTCGGTACCTGGTTATTATTGCATACAATCCGTATATGAAGTTGTTAATGCAAATTAACCGCAATCTTTTTTGGTGCTGGTGTTTTTTTTTCTTGTTTTTTTTGGGGGGGGGGGGTCAATAAGTGCACCTTTTCGATTGTAACGAAAAATTTATACCAATATACCCAGATATATTATTCAAGTGGCATGATAATGTAGAGTTATAATCTGGTATAATATTTATTCAGCTCCGACCGTGTGCAGCTTACATTTTGTACTACTGTGGTGATTTTTTTTTCATTGACTGTATTCTATTCATTGCATTGAAACACACATTTTATCGCGAATTGTACTTTCAGCTAAATTTTTACCACGATCTTCAAAATTAAGATTGTTAGATTATTTGTTCATTTATAATTAGATTTACTTGTTTTGTGCAGTGTCCCCATCTCGTACATCATTCACCCTGAAGAATCAGCCAGATGATAGTTTATTCAGTATTCATGGTATTAAGTTATGTAACATAAACATCTGTAGGACTGAATGGGGTTAATTCAAATTTGGCATGCAACATAAGCAATTGACAGCATGTCCAGACCAGTAGCATACAAATTCACCAAAGGATCAAAGGGCATATTATCAATACTTTCATGCATGATTAGATCAGATGGTGATTCTAGGATTCAGATCATTAAATGTAATAAACTGGGCTAGCAGTACATTAAAATTTGTATTTCTATTGATAAATAAGACAGTGAATATTATCTTAGGAGTCGTGTTACTATTAGAAGTTGAAATGGTTAGAATTTTGTTTACTTTTTCTGTGAAAACACCGTTGTTTACATGTCATCATGACAACTATGGCCTTAAAAGGTTACATAATTAGGAGCTTAAAAAATATTCTTTTCAACAAAAACGAATTTTGAAATTGATCTTATTTCATATAGAATTGACAATTATGTACAATATTTTAGCGTTAATGAAAATTGGCATAGAAATAACATTTCACTTTGCTGAAACTGTACCATCTTGGTCCTAAGGTTAAAATTATCAATTAGGGTAAAAAAAATCGTTTCTTTATTCTTTTGACAATGACAAAAATGTTACTATTTCGTGATATTATTTATAAAAACGCTGTTCTCTGTATATTTTATAATATCTACCTCTTTAAATGCCGGGTTTAAATGTATAATTTACAATCAATTATACTGTTTTCAAAATATGAATATATGCAAATCAAGCTAAAGATGTTGTGTTTCATTTTTGACTCACCACGGATTTTAACAATGAGCAATAAGCATTTACATTACATACATCAATTATCTTTGTTCGCAATGAGTGTCTCTGAGGAGTAAATTTCAATTCTTTCCATATACTGTATCAAAAGATCTTGATATTGGAATATCGATGAACCAAGCTGACCAATACAGCTTCAGCTGAAGATATGTCGCATTGCTTACTGTATAGGAAGAGACTGGTTTAGGGCAAGATCTTAGATATAATGGGTTAGTTGGTCTACATAAATTAATGAGAGTTAAATTAGAGCTCTGGTTCAGAAATTATCAGGAGGTTTCCACAGATATCTTGCATAAGGACAGGCTTACACTTATGTTTACAAAATGGATTTTGTTATCTATATAGGCTACAAAATAAATTAAGTAAAAAGTGTTTGGTCAAAACAATATTCACATTAATTTTATTTTGTATATAATACTGGAACTTCATTCATTTTGGAGATATGCTTACCCATGCCAACGAAACTGCGAATAAACGGTACTTCAGTACTTTGATTTATTATTGTGTAATTGAATAGCTCGAGTTTATTGCAAGCGATATACAAGGCTCACTCATAGTGAAACATAAGTATCACCGTATGGGAACGACACCGGATATTGGTACTACCGAAGCGGACGATTGATATTACTTTAGCATGAGTGAACGTGAAAAATCGCACTTTTTTATATACCTTACTAATATTTGTGACGTGACCAGAAATGTGTGTGATGATCGACAGGATAAAATTAGAGTTCATAATAATGGTATAAACATAGAATAAAGCAAGTAAATAAAAATTAGAGATGAAAACACATCGCCTAGTACCGACAAAATGTCCCCACGGGATGTTTTTTTCTTCAAAAGCAAATTATTTCAGGCGTGTTTTGTTTAAAAAATACACCCTTTAGTTCAATAACTTACCCTTCGATTAACAGCAAATCCATGTCTCAGCAGCTGGTTATGTAACCTGAATCACGAAAACAAAGTGAGGAAAGAGTACGGCGACTTGTCTATTATCTGGAATATTCTACAAGTCGCCGTACACTTTCATAATTTTGTTTTCGTGATTTAACCAGCTGTTTAGACATGGATTTGCTTAATTTTAATTGAGGGGTGAAAATATTGTACTAAATGGTGTGTTTTTGGAACACAACACGCCTAAAATCATGTGCTTTTGAAGAAAAAAAACATTCCATTGGGACATTTTGGCGGTACTAGGCGACACTAGGCGACGTGTTTTCATCCCTTATTTTTATTCACTAGCTTTACTCTATGTTTATACGGCTATTCTGAATTCTAATTTTATTCTGTCGATCATCACACACATTTCTGGTCACAAATATTAATAAGAAATATAACAAAAGTGCGATTTTTCACGTTCACTCATGTTAAAGTAATATCAATCGCCCGCTTCGGTAGTACCAACATCCGGTGTCGTTCCCATACGGTGAGTATATTTCAAACATTATCACTGATGACACACAAATGGTCAAAATTAAATTCGAATAATTCTTCATGAGATAACTTATGTCATACACAATGAGACAATAATTTATATAAAAAACGCCCTATAGTACAGACATTCTTTGCAAGTTAATATATACAAAATCTAATAAATCAACAATGCAAGTATATTGAGTAAATGCAAATGAGACAAATAGGGTACAAATACATGGTAAAACTAAGGAATGGAACAAAGCTTTTTTTGTTGTTCTTTATCATACAAATCTTAATAGAGAATAATTAAGAATAAGTTTTATCGGTAATTTGTATGAATTTCCTTTGATCTACACAGACTGATATTCTCAGTATCACCGAACTGGACACAAAAATATCGGGTCACTGTGAAGGCGTCACGTGCGGGTTGCTAAGCTGACGTCATGTTCTGTACTCTTTGTCGTGTTCATACGCGTAAGACGTTGAATGAAGAATGAATTTAAATTATTGCAATAAACAATAGATTAACTGTGCTTAAATAGTAATTTCAGCTTATGACAATTTCTTCTAGAGTTCTGTTTAGTATTTTGTGAATTACCGATAAAAGAAATATAGGAAATTTTGTTTTTGATACGGACTTTATCTCGGCCAGTATCAAGTGAGCCCGTTAGGGCGAGCTTGATGCATTACGCCGTGATAAAGTCCGTATCAAAAACAAAATGTCCTATATTCCATATATATATGGTTATTTTAGTCCCCTACCGACTTCGCCGAAGGGGACTTTAGGTTTGTACTCCGTCAATGAATCAGTCTGTCACACTCAGTTTTCCGGACTTTTTTCCCATACTTTAAGAGATATTTACCTAATATTTGGTATGTAAGTCTACCACCATGAGTTACAGATTAAGTTCGAGTTTCGTTCCGGTTCATTGATTTTGGGCGGAGTAATGGGCCTTGGACTTAGAAAATTTTGTTGAAATATAGGTTTTCCGGACTTTTTTTCTACATCATTTCAGATATTAAGCAGATAAATGCTATTTAAGCCTAACAATATCAGATACAGATAAAGTTCGAGTTTGGTTCCGGTCCATTGGTTTTTGTCAGAGCTATGGGCCTTGGACTTAAAAATTTTTGGAAAAAATATAGGTTTTCCAGACTTTTTTTCTAAACCGTTCCAGATATTAAGTTGATATTTGCTATGTAAGTCTACCACTATCAGTTACAGATCAAGTTCAAGTTTGGTTCCATTCCATTGGATTTTGGCGGAGTAATGGGCCTTAGACTTAGAAAAAGCTTTTCGGGACTTTTTTCTGAACTGTTCCAGATATCAAACTGATATTTGGTATGTGAGTCTGCCACGATGAGTTATGGATCAAGTTCGAGTTTGGTTCCAGATATCAAACTGATATTTGGTATGTGAGTCTACCACGATGAGTTATGGATCAAGTTCGAGTTTGGTTACTGTCCAACTATTTTTGATGGAATTATGGGTCTTGGACTAAGAAAATTGTGTTAAAATGTAAGATTTCCAGACTTTTTCCAAAACAATGCCATATGTTAAGCTAATATTTGCTATTTGAGTCTACCACCAGGAGTTACAGATCTAGTTCGAGCTTTGTTCTGGTCAACTGATTTTAACGGATTGTTGGCCTTGGACTTTTATTTTACTTTTTTGCTTTAAAAATATCTACGCAAAATAAGAAAATTCCTGCTGTTACTCTCTACGTTAATTCTACAGTAAATTCATGGAATCAGGAAAAAAAAACATATTTTGTCTTAGTCTGTCGGTGAAATAATTTAGTAATTCGATAAACACATGAATTTATTCGCAAGTTGATTTATGAATTTATCTATTTATGCTTTCTTGTATTTTTAATACAAATGATTGACAACTAGAATTGTCAAATTTTTCAAAACTAATTTGGATTTTTTTAATTTGAAACTTAGTGGTAATAGAAATGCATATGGCACGCCAAAGCCACAAAAATGAGATAATATAGCAATATCTCAGGCAATGCTATATTATCTTAATTTTTGTGGTTTTGGCGCAGATAATATATCATTACCCCCGATAAATAAATAAAGAAAATAAAATTAACATTGGTCTCCATGAATTAGACAGATAAAACATTCTTATCTGAGGTAATAGGCTATTGTCTTACTTATCAGTTAGCAAGTAATGCACCTACTTATCAGATAAAAGGTAATGAACTATCTAATGATAGATGTCAAAATGACAATTTTTTAAGAAAAAATATCATAAACTCCTAATTTCTTTTGTTGAAGACAATTCTTATTATTAGTGACAGAGAATGCAAAATATAACACAATCTATCGATATTATATCTTTGTAATTTTTTGCGGTCCTTTGTAATTTTAAATTCCGTATTCTGGTGAAGTTCGAAAGTCTCCATTCAACAGGACTGGAAAGAAAAATACTTGTAGCTGATACGATTAATTATTTTTTTTTGTTGGTCTCAATAAACAACTACTCAGCTCTGTGAGGATGTCATACTTACATGTGTATTTCATAGAATATACATTCATCTATTTAAACGATCACAGGTAAGTGGATGTGACAGATATTTTTAACGATGAATTATTATGATCCTGTAATTATCTCGAAGCCATGAAATGGCTAGAGATATTGATATGGCAAGAAAAAATCACGTACCCCGCGTGAGGCTTCAAGCCTATTAACAGCTCTAAAAGATGATCTTCGTGCTTCCAATAAAATATAGTGCGCAAGTTCCTTTCAAAATCGGATACATTTAGTATTTAAGTTATATTTCTTCATTTTCTTGAGTTGAATACAGTGTTGTTTTATTAAACTGAAAACAATATGCATGTTAATCAAATTACTCGTTTTTTTTCACTCGTTGCTTATAGAAAATGAATGGCTGTCTTTATATCACGCCCATTGACCTTTATAAGATGTTTTTATTGGTTTAAAATGAAACATACGATAAACACGTCAGATGTGTATTCACACAGCTGAAGCGATCTATATTTAA
>MJUU01057607.1:42105-55196 GCA_002080025.1 Modiolus philippinarum | reverse complement strand
GTACACGTGTCCAGAAGCGCGATTAATTTAGTATTATAACATTGAGTTTATAACATTACGTTTATAAATTTTCAAAGTCAGTAACGTATTTATTGGTTTGAGTATCAGTTAGTGCTTAATAGATTCAGGGATTGGTGTTCTATAATTATGATTATTTATTTAGGTCAAACATGTCCCCATTCATAGTTACAAAAAATCAATAACGAGTCGTTGTAGTAAGTATTCGTAAAATAGTGTAGTAAATGTTTCGTAGCATTCAAAATACAAACATCGCTATTTGTTCGTTCGAATTTTCGCACAAATTAATAATCAAGCGCAATTTGGCCAGTAACAGCGATTTTAAAGACTGAAAACTTCTTAAAAGGCTCTCGCTTCGCGGTCGCCTTTTAAGAAGTTTTTACGCCTTTAAAATCGCAATAAGTGGCCAAATGCGCTTGATAATATATAATAGCAATGAAATCAACATGCGAAATCACACAATCCGGTTATTTTCACGTATTACGGACTATAACTTAAGACATGCATACGTATATATGCAGTAGTTCTTTGGATGACTACGAAGTTTTGCCACATGTAGAATTTCAGGGCTTCGAGATTCAGCTCCATCGGAGCTTTGATTTTTCATTTATTCCCATAAAATAATTTACAAAGGCAAAGAGAAAATACAGAATAATGTGTACACACTTAAATACAAAATTCGTTACAAATGGAAAATGGATACTTGAAATCTAAACAAAAAGAGAGAAGAAAGAAAAAAAAAGAAATTATGTTACAATTCCAAAAATCTCTAAGATAAATATTACATAGTTTTTCAGAAAAGATTAACTGGTGGACTGTTAGTCCCCGAGGGTATTCACCAGCCCAGTAGTCAGTACTTCGGTGCTGACCCGAAAGCCGATTAATTTTGAAACCTTCCAATATCTAAAATTTTGTAAATTGTATTGAAAACTAAGGAGTATCTCCCTCATGCAAAGCTCTGTCCTTAGCTGGTTTTGGCTTTAAATTTAGATCACTTTGGTTATTTGTTCTCTATCAGTTTTTAAACATCTTTGAGTTTATGGTCTTCCAAACGTTTAGATTTTATCTGCACTGATGAGACATAAGTTGTCGAAATGCGCATATGCAGAAAGTAAATTCACAGTGACTTCGGTATTTAGTTATTTGATCTAAAAAGGATATAATTTGATAAGTTATTTATATCTGATCGGATGCAACAGAAATCAGATAATACAGTAACGTAAATCGGATAAGACATTTTGCCCACAGATATGACGTCTTATTGGTTGATATCAAAAACAGATAATACATTTACTAGCACGCCAAAACCGCAAAAATACAGATAAACTGTATTAACAAATAACAAAATACCGAAGTTACTGTTAATTTATTTTCTGCATATGCGCATTTCGACATGTAATGCGATGTTATCTTCAGATAAAACATCATTACCATATACTTTCATAGAGACCTTTGTATAAAATGTTTATCATATATATATAAATATCGGAGATAATGCTATATTATCTCATTTTTGTGGCTTTGGTATGCCATAAATACAGGTATAAAACAAATGAACAAAATAATAGAACATGATGTTATGTTATCGAGTACAAATGCGAGATTCATTAAAATTAATATTTGTCATTTGCTCTTACATATACTGCATTTCTTGCTCATAAAGTAAGGACAGGTTAAGGAATGAGTCTCTCTTTGAGCAGGAATTATTTGTCATCTTTACTATTGATGTTTTTCTTTTCATCTGACATTTTGACATACTGATATGATTAAGTTGAACATTTCCAAATCTGTTGACTTAACATTAATTTGAAACTGACCATCTTGAACACTTCGTAAATTGAAACAATAAAACATTAAAAAGTTAGATTGCCAGTTGATCAATTAACAGCTTAAACAGTGGAATTGGTGGTTATTTCAGTAAATACAAGTATAGTAAATAAGCAATGAAGGGTTATGGAATAAAAGCAAATGAGACAAAATCTCTACAAATACGTCGGATAACAAGCAATGGTTCGTCTTCCAACTTGAAGTCACATGAGGCCTTCAACAAAGAGATATGCTCATACCTCATAGTTAGTTCAAGACCCTACTCTTGCACCAGTTTGAGCTGATTTCACTGTTAGATGTCGACCATTGCTACATCCATGTTTTTTGACTCATGGATGCGGGCTCGTCAACAATCATAAAATAAACTGGCAACGTGTCCTTACATGTATTAGTGACAAAACATTGAAACTTGCATTTTCTAAATTTTAATGAATATCTGTATTGACTAATAATACACATGATGGATTATATGTAACACTCTCAAACGTGTCCTTCCCCTCAAATGTGTCTATTCGTTTGTCGCCCAAACGTGTCCAGTTACGCATTTGCGCCGAATTGTGTCCATTTTGAAACGCCCAATTATGTCCATCATATACAACACGCCCAAACAAGTCTGCGTCAGTTGTCTCCCAAAATTCGCCAAACTGTGTCCATTTTGTAAGACACAAACATACTCACCCAAACATATATACTTTTAACGTGCAGCCCTATCGCCTGTTCAAAAACTCATAGCAAATGATTTTTCACAAGGCAGGGTTATCTCTGGTTAAAAAATTATACCAACAACACCGAATTAAGTATATTTTACGATTTACCGAAATGCCAAATCCTCAATAATAGCCGAAAATCCCGGCAACTTGCATTTCTGAACATCAAATCAAGAGTTGGTAAGAATGAAACTTACAAATTTGTAGACAAGGCAGTTTAAATCAAAACGTTCTGTTGTATCATTCTCCAACAAAAGATGACCATGTTTCATCATTATTTCAAAAATCAAAAACTTAAGACTTAATTCCTATGTTACCTACTCTCAAAACTTTTGATAACATTTTTCCATGTCAGTAATAATTTTAGTTAATTCCTGACTAACCTATTTAAAAAAATGATGTTCATCATATCAATTGATGTTAGAGTAGATTTTATATGATTTATTAACAAATTAAACTTAAAAAATCTGACATTTTAAGATATGAAAAATCTTAATTTACTTTCTCATTTTTTTTTAGATATTTTGTTTTACGTTTGTAGTATAAAAATAAACAAAAATGTGGAAACATTTCGAGACAAACCAATGGTAACATTTCTTCGCAAAGAATTAAAATATAGCGAGTGATCTAAATATTGCATTGCTTGGTCAGTGATTTTTTATAGGTAAATCAATGAAGGGATATTGAGTAAATGCACATGAGACTAAGTCTCTACAAATACATGACCAAACCAAGCCATGGAACAACGTTTTATTGTTGTTCTTTAGTGTTGGAAATATAAGTTTGAATCACCAGTTCAAAAATTGATATGTTAATGTCCCTGAAAACTTCAATTTATTTGAAAACATGGAAAACAAGTCAATAGGAAATGCGTTTTACAGGTACTTCCAACATGAAATCCTATCGGAAAGTGCTATTTAGATTTTTACAGATCCGATATGACTTTACACTTAAAAAAAAAATTAAAAAATGAAAGTCAAATTTAAATGAAAATGCTAAGTATTATAGGAATACATTATTCATTGCAGGATTTCTTCAGTATTCAACTTTTTCACCCTCGTTGGGATAGTATATACATGTGTTGTCGCTTATTGTTTGTTTTCACCAAATTTCTCCATCGGATGTAGTTGACAACGTCACAAAACTATGCAAAGTTCGAAATCTGACACGTTTAGGCGAAGTAGTAAATCAGGCACGTTTTGGCAAGGATCACAGTCGGACACGTTTAAGCGAAAAACAAGTTCTGGACACGTTTCAGCGAAATGGACACGTCTCTGCAGAGTAGACCGTTTGGGGGGAAGGACCCGTTTGAGAGTGTTACATATATACCCTGTTCTATTGCTTTGATCTACCACGTAAAGACTTTGTTTCATGTGCATTTGTCCTTTCATTGTTTATGAAATAAAAAGCTAGAAAAATCAGTACAAAGAAATTAAAGAAGTACAGTAGAACTTTGATGGCTCGAACTGCAGTAACTCGAACACCATGGATGCTTTTTTTGTGGTCCCTTGGTTTGAATTTTAACATAGTTCGACCTCGATATCTCGAACACCCATTTGGCTGGAACTGTTTTTTGATCGGTCCCTTGGGCGTTCGAGCCATCGAAGTTCGATTGTATATGTTTAATCATCTTATTTACATAGCCCAGTAATACAATGCTTATTGTAAAACTTTTTATTTAAATCCAATGTTCCGTAATAAGATATCAAAGTTATTGTAAATTTACTTTCTGTAGATGGCAATTGCGACAACTCTCCCTTAGTGAAGATTAAAATCCAGAAAGTAGTAAACCTTAATATGATGGTAACTTCAAGTTTTAAACATTACAAAACGAAACTGACCAACAGAAGGTACATATCGGGTAAAACAGAATTTTGCACATTGTAGAAGTCCTATCGTTTATCATAGCATGATTTAAGCTTGCTGCTATGTGGATATATGTAATAGTCTTTTTATTTTTTCAGCGGTGATAATTGGAATCGTCGTAGTAATTGTCTTGCTGATGGGAACGCTTGGTTGTATATTTATATATAAAAAGAAATGTAAAACAACAGAATTTTGGGTATGAAATAAGTAAAAGATTTTTTCCAAATAAAAACAAAACAGAATTCAAATGTCAAAATATTCAATATCACTTTTAGTGTTGTTCTTCATTTTATCCCAAAGCACCTTCAGCAATGGACCCTGAAAAGCCTCACGTAAAGGTAAAAAAATCATATCTAAAATATGTGTCCAATGTTACTTCATTTTTTTCATACGTTTTGACATTTTTGAGTAGTATGGCAATCAAAACGGAATGAGAAATGCTCAATATGATTAGTTGAGTGGTGTTTAATACAATGTTTGAAATAAGTATACCAAATACAAATCGACAGAAGTTTATGTTTTCAACATTAAAATGCAAGAACATTTTTGTTTTTTTGAAACACACATTTGTTAAGACAAATATAGCGGCGCAGATCATTTGAACCATACTAAAGACACAACCTTGATTTAGGGATTTTCTTCCCTGAACATCTAAAGCCTTCAAAGCAACAATCATATTAACTTTTCTCATTTTCCAACTTTTGATCATTCTTTTTCCTCACCTAAATCTCCATTGGCTTCTAAAAAATATACGGAAGAACTTTCAACAAACAAATACTGTGAAAGTACTATTATTCGTGGGGGTCCAATTTTCGAGGATTTCGTGGTAATCCACTTTTCCCATGAGTTTTAATGCATAGAATTCGAAACCACGAATTTTAAGCACTAACAAAATATCTCTATATATATAAACCACGAAAATTGATGTTCACGAATAAAAGTACTTCCACAGTATATATATAAAAATAATTTTTAAATGTCATGAAAAACATGTAACTGGTAAATCGGCGAGAGAGAACAAAAGATAATAAAGTAATACCAGGAAATATTGTGTACCGTAAGAATAAAATGGAGTGTCTACATAACAAAAACAGAAAATGATGTTTTGCCTTTTTATGGTGTTTTTCTTGTGCAGTTCCATTGAAATGTGATTATGATTTTCTGCCATTTGAGATGTTTCCTGTTGTCTTTCCTGTTTCATAAAGATAGATAGATAAATAGTGTGTAATTTTAGACATACAAAGTGTTATCACAATATCACATTATGAAATTTAAACACCGAAAATGTATAAATGCATAATTTGTTCACAAGTTGCTAATAAGTCTATTATTTTTCAGATTGGTTCAAGGTTTTAATTTACAGTGGCCAAAAGCATCAAAGTCTTTCTATGTACATGTTTCAAAAAGTTTTTCATGGATATTTGAAGTAGAGAAATTCCTAACCATCAATACAGATATGTATATCAAATACTTCAATTTTTTTTAAGATGTCTTGTAAATAATAGCCAATACATTAATAAACTGTTGCAATACGACTAGTAAATACAATGTTTGTTGTGAATAAAACATGTCTTGAGAATCATCTGCTTTGATATTTTAATGTTCACAAGTTTTATGTCCTTAAGGTGGTTCGGTAATATTCTGCCATTTTGATTTCTTGTTTAATGATTTGGTAGGTATTTTAACAAAAAAATATACAAACATTTTAAAATTTCGATAAATCTTTATAATAATCGCTTGAAGCACAAACAATGAGCCCATTCCGCTTTGTTCAGCATTCATTTTTGTTCTTGCATTTTAAAGTTTTATGTCCTTAAGGTGGTTCGGTAATATTCTGCCATTTTGATTTCTTGTTTAATGATTTGGTAGGTATTTTTATCAAAAAAATATACAAAAATTTTAAAATTTCGATAAATCTTTATAATAATCGCTTGAAGCACAAACAATGAGCCCATTCCGCTTTGTTCAGCATTCATTTTTGACGAAAAATTCAGAGTAGTATTTATACTGTAAAATTCTTTGAAATGTTAATTTAAACAAGGGAGGTAATTTCAAACAAGAGGCTCTCAAGAGCCTGTATCGCTCACCTGGACCATTGCCAATACATTAAGTCATATAAACTTCTATTTAAGACGGTCTTTCTTCAAACTGTGTAAACAAAACTTTATGTTATATGATCCAACTTGAATAAACTATTTTCCCTATTGCGTGCCATCTTGGATAAGGGATGGATCTACAGCACACAATTTTTAAGATAGTTAAGTAATGTGTCAAAGTATATCTCCAACTGGAGAAGATCTTTGAAGGTACTCCAATATTAAACTATATTTCCAATTGATAGCCGATTTCATAAGGTGCAGACATGAAGGACGTCCATTTTTAATTGGACCATCTAAGATACATTGTGATTAAGTTTTGTTCGAACTTGCCAAGTTATTTCAGACGAAACATTCTTTGTATGCTTTTTCCATAGGGTCCAGTAATGAATTAAGTTACCTGCAGGTGGCCATGTTAGATGACAGATAAGCACCAAAGAACAAAACTTAGTCAGCATCTGTAACGGGGTCCAGTTATTGGCCAAAAATTGCAATTTACCCCTATGGTCTATCTTTAGCAACATCAGTCATTCTTTTCATCGGATCATAATAAAATGAGGATCGTTTGTAGGGAAAATGTCATAGATCATAACTATAAATTTTCAAACCAATTCCTCCAGCGGATTCAGAAGAGAAACTTTTTGAAAAGTTTACGACGAACGACGGACGCAAAGTGATGGCAAAAGCTCATCTTGGCAAAGCCAGGTGAGCTAAAAATATTTTATAAAGAAATCACTATGAAAATTTTGATTTTTGTGAAATAATGATATAATAAGTTGTCCAATCAAAACAAGAAATAAGTTCGGCATTAAATTTAATTGAAACTTTTGGATATTTATCAGGTTTAGTACTCAATAGAAATAAAACCGAGGGATTTTGGCTGGGACGACTAAAACATTGTAAAGAAAAAGTTGAAAATATAAACTGGACAGAGGGAGTGGTAAAATGTCTTGGGGTTTATTCTGGTCATGATAAAGGGGAATGTGCGAGATTAAACTTTAACAAACAATATGCCAAAGCAGAGAAAATTGTACGCTATTGGAGTAAGAGAAATCTTAATAACTGTTGCCAAATCTTTGATAATTCCAAATATCACGTATTTAGCATCAGTCACTGGTATAAATAAGGAGTACATTTCTAAATTTAAAAAAAATGGTGTTTAACTTTATTTGGGTTGGAAATCAAGAAAAAGTGAAACGGACTGTCCTATGTTCAAAATACAATGAATGGGTTTGAAAATGATTAATATAGATATATTTATAGATACCATAAATGTTAATTGGGTGAGAAGATTTTGATGACAAGTTACCTAGCTGGACAGTTATTCCAAAATTTTATTTCGACAAGTTTGGAAAAAATTTCATGCTGTTTGTAATGAATATAGATAATATTTACAACATTAATAATTTCATTACAACTATGCCAGAATTCTACAAAAAATTCTTGATGTACGGATGAAACATAAATTGGCATCCAATAAAAGTAACCCAGAAAATTATAGAGAAATTAGGAAGAAAATAATTTGGGGAAACAAATTCATAAAATTTCAGGGGAAATGTTTAATTTACAACAATTAGATAAAAGATGATATTATCTATATTAATGATTTACTTAATGACCAGGGGGATATCTCACAAAATATTTTACTTAGTCGTTTATCTTCAAAAAGTAACTGGTTTTCAGAATATTCTAAATTAATAAAAGCTATACCAAAAGATTGGCTACCCTAACTCAAACATCAAGACTCGATTAAAACTAAAATTAAAACAAGTTCACAAATCCAAATACGTGATAAACAAGGAAAAAATACTTATTGCATGATTTATCATCTAAACAAATATATACATTACTTATGGCATTTGTCTATGAAAAACCAGTTGGATTTTCAATTTGGAAGATAGTGACTTATACAGCAAAATCAAAAATAATCTACTATTTAATTATAGATTTATAAAAGAAAATAAATTAAAGATGTTTAAATGGAAGCTGTTGAATTATATTTAACCTTGTAAACAGCTATTGGCAATATGGCGGTTATCTGACTCTGCGCTATGTACTTTATGTAATGAGGTAGAAAATTATGAACACTTTTTCATACATTGCAAATATTTAAATATATTCTGGGAGAAACTGAAACTTTTATTCAGCAACATTAAAATAGATAATCATAAAACAATTGTAGTTGGTTACAAGATAAATGAAGAAAATTATAATGGATTGAACTTTATCTTTACACTTATATTGTTCAGTATCCATAAGTCTTTCTATATGTCGGAAAAGAAAACAAAAGACTTAGATGTTCTCTATTTATTTAAAAAGGAATTTTTAAAAAGATGTGACGATTTCGATTTTAAAACATTAAAAGCTGATCACTTTCTAAAGAAAACAGATTTATTTTTAAAAAAGTTACATTTACACGTAAAAAATGATTTTCTATCTCATAAATATATAAATTGTTACGATAAGGTAAATGTAGTATTATTGTTCTATAAACCACACATTATATTAAAATTTATAGGGGATCGCTGTACCCTATAAATGTCTGTTAACAGCATTATAGTGCAATAAAGAATTTTGTTTTATGTTAAAAAAAAGTTCCATGACCCTCATTTTTCTTTTTGTTTTCAGAAATTTCAATACAGGGGCTAGCAGTCTATAAAATTAATCAAAATTCTCATGGACGTAACTTGATTATTTTTAAAAAAGTGATGTTTTTTTTTTACATTTCAACTAAAAAGTTCGGTGAAAGAATGTGAGCTTATTTAGTCCGTGACACCCAATTTTTATTTGATTTTTTGGAAGTTCAATTTTTTAAGTTTAATTTTGCAAGCTATTGAAAAATTCTGATGGATTTTGCTTATACCCCCGAACCACCTTAAGTAGCTTTTGTAGAGCATTGATAATATTTAAGTTTGTGAGTGAGAACCGAACCGTGAAGTCTAAAACGAACAATCCAAGGACAATGGCAACGTCGGAAAAACAAAGGAACAAAGACATAACATGAGCACGGCACAGAAAAGAAAATAAAGAACCACATATATACAAAAATGAACAACGCGGACCCAATAAAACACGTGGGCAAGATGAGGTGTAACGGTAGAGTAAGCATCCCCTGCTTCTTATAAGACACATGTCAGCTCCGGTATTAAAGTCAAATCCGGTAGAGTAGAGGAAAAACAAACTTTAGTGGCAAAGTGAAAGATCTGGTGTCATATGGGAAACAGATATCCAATAGCGGTCCACAAGATCGTTGTGTCGACCGTAAAACTTCTGTAGTGATGACCTTAGTTATGGGCAACATACCCTTGATTAATTAGCTTATTTGTAAGCAACCGAGCTCTATCAAGATAGTCACTGTATCGACTATAGACCCTTGAGTAGCGAATGAGTTGGGATATGTAAACTCCATATGCCGGTGCTTTTGGAATGTTGCTACAAAGAAAAGGGAAGTTGACTATTGGAAAAGTGAAGTCATCGCGTTTGTCATATAGCCGAGTTTGTAGTGTACCTCTGTTGTCAATTTCAAAATGGAGGTCAAGGAACGAGGCTGATATAGAAGTATATGTAGTATCCTCAATTTCGAGCTCTTTTGGATAGATAAGATGAAGAAAATCACCAAAGCGAGGGTTGTTTAGTGATAAAATATCATCTATATAACGGAAGCTGAAATTAAAGGACTGGGCCAGTTTTTTATCTTTATTTTAAAGAAACCCTTTGATGAATTCAGCTTTATATGAGTGGATTAACAGATCGACTAAAGGAGGTGCACGATTTGTGCCCATTGGAATTCCGATAGTCTGTTGAAAAACAAGTCCTCTGAACTGGACAAATATTTTGTCGATCAGAAACTCAAACATTTTCTTCCTCTGTATATTCTTTCTGTGATTCTGAGTCGTATTTCGCAAAGTATGTTTGTTCTCTGCGTATAAAAATGTACTTATATCTTTGTTCGCTGTTCTTGCGGGGAAACATCTATGAATTAAATCTTTCAGCCATGTTTTCAGTTGTTCATGATAAATTGTAGTATGAAGCGTGGAGAGTTTTAATGCTGTTACAGTAAGATAAAGATCTCGATTTTAAGGTGTCAAGCAGATCATTAGAGTTTTTTAATATCCACATTTCATTTACACTACTTCTTGAAAAGCTAGTATCACAATATTTTTGAAGGCCCTCTTTTACGGCTGTCAAGATAGATGTTAGTAGCTTAGAAATAGGTTTTGTAGAACATTTAGCAGATCCAGCGATGTACCATTGTTTGTGTGGGCATTTTTGTAATTTTGGTACCCAGTACAATGAGGGGAGATCAGTGTCTTCATCTTTGGTTGAAATCCCAAAGGAAAGCAAAACAGATCTATGGTTCTGCAATATCTCCTCCTCAGACAGAGTAGTAGCTGTGTAGGTTGGATTGCGCTGGGTATTGCCAATACCTAGTTCTTTCTTTAAACAATCGATGTAATGTTTTTTACAAAAGAAAATGATGTTATTAGGGGTCTTGTTTGCCGGAACAACGTCTTTTTTGTCATGAATGGAGGACAAGTATCTGGCAACATCGGCATTTTTGAAAATGGATGATGCTTAAATTCTCATTGACTTTGCAGCTGACCGATTCGTTTAAGAATCATGGACCTCCCAGCCTTAATCCACTCCAAAAGATAATCCAGGTCTTCATCTTATTCACGTTTAATCCAACTATTGTCTCTGTTATTCACACTTTTTTTGCGTTATGAAATAACAAAACACCGAAGTCACTGTGAATTTTGTTTCTGCATATGCGCATTTCGTCAACTTGTGTCTCTTCAGTGCAGATCAAATTAAAACATTTGGAAATCCATGAACCGAATTATGTGTAAAAGCTGATAGGGAAGAAATTACCAATAGGATCAAAATAGGCAAGCCAAAATCAGCTAGGGACAGCGCTTTGCAAGTGGGAGATACCCTTTAGGTTTAAGCATTTTTTTTAATTTAGTTATTGCAAGAACGTTATTGCAAGTTTTCAAGTACAATTTTGAAAAGTAAAATCGGTTTCCACCCAGAACCGAAGTACTGTCTACTGGGTTGGTGAATACCCTCGCGGACAACAGTCCATCAGCAGTGGCATCGGAGCAGTGGTAACAAATAACAAAATACCCAAGTTACTGTGAATTCAGCTTTTAAATAAAATCGGGTTTCGAACCAGAACCGAAGAACTGGCTAATGGGTTGTAATAAAGGTTATTTTAAGTTGTTCATTTAACCATTTGCTTTGTTGGCTGATGTTTAGGATCTTCACAATATATAAAAAGCATGGGACGTTCACAGAACAGTGTGTTACCACAAGAAAACAGTTTCAATCGACGCGAAGCAGAGGTTGACAATGTTTTTTTTTAGGGGTAATAATCTGCTCTGTCACACTCCCATCTATATGTTATTCTTTTATTATACTGAATGTTTTTTTTAAGTTCAATCATTATAGAAATCATTGAACCATGAACAGAAGGTAACATGTAAAAAATCGGCACCCGCCCAGTCATATGACAATTACTATGGATTGTCACCCTCGCAGCTTTTATAAAAATTTTACATATGATAGATTGAAATATCTTATTAATATTTGTTTAGGAAAAATCTTTTAAAGTAAAATAATCTAAAATGACTATGCTGTTATAACTTTTTTTTCAAAAATATTCTGTTTTGCAACAAGGGAAAAAGATGTTTTTAGAAATTAATATGAACCAATAGCTGGATGAAATATCTGTAAATGAGTAATTATACATATAAATGCATAATGATAATTTATCATTGAAGTATAAGTAGCTTTTTAGCTCACCTGACCCGAAGGGTCAGTGTGAGCTATTGCCATCACTTGGCGTCCGTCGTCCGTCGTCCGTCCGTCCGTCCGTTAAACTTTTCACATATTCATCTTCTCCTTTGAACCACTGAAGCAAATTCAACCAAACTTTACAGGAAGGATAAATGGAAGGTCCTTTACAAAGATTGCTCATTTCGTTCCGATCTGATAAAAAACATGGCCGCCAGCACGGAACTTATGTTTAACATTGGACCCTATGGAAAAAAATCACATTTTCATCTTCTGCTCTGAAAAGGCTGAAGCAAATTGAACCAAACTTTACAGGAATGATGTACTTAAGGTCCTTAACAAAGATGGCTCATTTCCTTCCGATCTGACGAAAAACATGGTCGCCAGCACGGAACATGGTTTAACATAGGACCCTATGAGAAAATCACATTTTCATCTACTCCTCTGAAACCACTGAAGCAAATTCAACTTTACAGGAATGATGTATG
Source organism: Modiolus philippinarum (assembly GCA_002080025.1). Lineage (NCBI taxonomy): Eukaryota > Metazoa > Mollusca > Bivalvia > Mytilida > Modiolidae > Modiolus > Modiolus philippinarum. Next base: position 42,398 of record MJUU01057607.1, on the reverse strand, counting down.
GAAGGTTCTTTACAAAGATTGCTCATTTTGTTCCGATCTGATAAAAAACATGGCTGCCAGCGCGGAACTTAGGTTTAACATTGGACCCTATGGAAAAAATCACATTTTCATCTTCTGCTCTGAAAAGACTGAAGCAAATTGAACCAAACTTTACAGGAATGATTTAAATAAGGTCCTTAACAAAGATGACTCTTTTCGTTGCGATCCGACGAAAAACATGGCCGCCAGCACGGAACATGGTTTAACATAGGACCCTATGGGAAAATCACATTTTCATCTACTCCTCTGAAACC
>MJUU01057607.1:12796-27074 GCA_002080025.1 Modiolus philippinarum | reverse complement strand
ATATATATATATATATATAATTAGATAGGAGATACATTTGACACAAACATATTTTTAAGATACATGTATTTGAATGTCTAATAACAGCAAACAAATAAAAATTATTAGAGTATAAGATTAAACATAATTTCTTAGAATTTATGTATCTCTATATATCTTAAATATTTTGGATATTTAATGGAGAAATAAAAATGGTTTGTAGCCCATCAATGATTTAATACTATTGAACTATTTTTTAAATATAATTTTAATGAATATTTTATTTTTTATATAAATCCGGCAGAGTAAATCCAAAATGGGATGAAAGATAAATAAAAATAGAGAATAAGCAGGGGAAAAAAAAGAATATACACAAACAAACAGAACAAAAACGAAAAAAAAAGACATTTGAAACTTGCTGTTTGGGATCATGACATCAAACACTTTGCTAAATAAAAATGTAACTAAATCATTCATATGCATATATGTATGTATGCATGCAGCATCACTGTGTTAATTAAACCTTTTAGTAGTATCAATATAAGATATGACTGCCATGGTAATTTCTGTATTTTCATCAGATGATAAATCACTGTTATTTCCCAGAAGAGTATTTAAATCCAATATATTCCCAAATTTTCTGCATTGCAAAGAGAGTTGAACACGCTGTTGAATATATTTAGGACAGACCTAGAAGTAATGAAAATTATCCTCAATACCCATACCACACTCACATAGAGAGCTCTCAGACAGGTGTGAAAGAAATAAATGATGTTTTAGATTGCTAACTTCATTTCGAAGCTGGCAGTAAATAATATTAAGTCTTCGAGGTCCAATGGCAAAATGCTTCGGCGCTTTATCCAGATCTTGATTAAGTTTATTTTTAAATAAAGAAATTGATGTAAGATTTTGAGTATCTACATCTAACTGATTCCATGCATCTAAGGCACTTGGAAAAAAACTTTTTTTATAAGACTGTGTGCGTGCGTATGGTATTTTAAAATAACGGGGGTTTCTAAGCGGAAAATCATCGTTATTATTAACTTGAGTTAAAAAGTGATCAGAAAAATAAGAAGGGAGATCACCATGAAGGGCCTTATAAACAAGAATCAACTTTTGATTCCAATGAGTCCCAGCCTAATTCTTTATACAATTTTGATCTTGAGGTTCCCCTTCTCATTCCGGTTATAATGCGAGCAGCTTCATATTGAACTGACTCAATTAGATTTGATTCCTGCTGGGTACAGTTATCCCAAACAATATTACCATATTCTAAAATTGGTCTAATAAAACCTATATATAATTTTTCTAGAGACCTTCTGTCAATATTATATTTCAACATTCTCAATATATTGAGACGTGAACAGGCTTTGGTGTAGATTTCATCAATGTGATCTCTCCAAAGACCTTTAGAATTGAAGGTAAGTCCTAAATGTTTATTGGTGTTAGTCTCTTGAAGTGGAGTATTGTCCATATATAATGTTGGACAGTCAACATTTTGTTTCCTAGTAAATAACATGGATTTAGTCTTAGTAGAATTAAATTTAACACCCCAATTTGAGGACCAGGTATGTAATTCATTCATCATTCAAAGACTCAGCGGCTGAGTTATGGTCGTCAACAACACAGTAGAGCGATGTATCATCAGCAAAAAGTTTAATATTATTAGAGACAACATCTACTATGTCATTGACGAACAAAATAAACAAATATGGACCAAGTAAAGATCCTGTGGAACTCCAGCATTGATAGTTTTCCAGGGAGAAGAACTTCCATCCATGCAGACACGTTGTCTCCGATCAGAGAGATAACTTCTGAACCAATTTAATAAATTACCATATTTTTGCAGCTTATATAATAATCCCCTATGCCATACTCTGTCAAAGGCCTTGGAGACATCACAAAAAATGAACCGTACATCTTTGCCTACATCTAAATTTTTCATAATGACGTCATATATAACTAATAAATGGTTGACTGTTGAGTCTTTGTGACGAAAACCAGATTGGTTGTCAGTCAGAATCTGGTTTTGGAGAAGGTAATTATGAAAATGTCTAAAAATTATTTTTTCCAGCATTTTACCAAAGCAACTAGTAACAGATATTGGTCTATAATTTGGAACATTCTCACCCTCACCCTTTCCTATGACAGTCAGGAAAGGATTATTTCTCTCAAGTAGCAATGGACTTTTCGTAAATATTAAATGACAATAATTTCATTTTAAGAGATTTTTAGCTCTTCTGAACTATGAGCATGTATCTTCGGTATCAGTATGAGCATGTGTCTTCGGTATCAAGCTTGAATATCCGTACTTATCAAATAAATAGTATGCTCGTACACTTTAAATTATTACAAAATTAAAAAACAAATCGAATATTCTACCACAAGATTATTTGCCAAGTTTGAGTATCACTTTTCAAAACAATTTAAATTAGTTGTATGTTAAGGTTAAGTTGCTTTTGTTATGTTGGAGTATCACACCATTATGCTAAATATCACATGTTTGTCTATATAAAGGTCAACCTGTAAACTCGTTGTTGAAAATACAGAAAAGATTATTCTGTAGATCAAAGTTGATACTCGTGGGAACAATGACGATTAAATTCTGATTCTAGTTCTAATTTATATAGCAAGCTTTGCATATGTTCATATTTGTCTTTGTCCTCAAAGTTTTTGTTTTAAGCCGATCTTACACTATACCGCCTAACAAACGGATGTCAACGGACAATATTAAATCGTTCGATGGTGACAAATTTTGTTTGTTCACTACTTACAAAGAATTAACACGAAAAACCGGAGGTATTCAGTTAGTACACCGAAGATGTACTGGCATGGCACCGAATAATCCTAACGGACACCAAAACATACCAGACGAGCATCGAATGAAACGACCTCCCGGAGAAGTGAGAAGGGAGGAGCACCGAAAAAACGGATTGTTTACAGAAAGGGAAAAATCGTTGGGTGAGGTTCCGACAAATCGAGCAAGCGCCGAAGTAAACGGATTGTTAAATAAAACTGTTCCAGTTACGAACTTACACCGGAAACCTGCCGGAAGACGGCATAAAATGAATTCAACAAAATAAAAATGGTATGGTAGACCACAATTAAAAAGTAAAATACCCAAAAATATACAAATAAAAACATCTAAAAATTACAAATGGGAGAAAGAAAGATTAATTAACTTTTCTTCCTCCTTTTTTTCCTTTCTAGATATTTTTTTTTAAAATCTGTATACAGTTGGGTGCAGTCATAACCTATCACAAAGTTAACTTAGAACTGTTCTAATGACTGCTCTAAGTTAACTTAGAACTGTTCTAGAACAGTTCTAGAGCTGCTCTAGAAAAGTGCTCTAAAAGCAGTCATTGTCAAGAACTGTTCTAAGAGCAGTCATCGAGTAGAACTGTTCTAAAAGCAGTCATCGAGTAGAACTGTTCTAAAAACGGTCGTGGTCTTCCGTATGACTGCTTTTAGAACTGTTCTAAGTTAACTTAGAAAATGACCGTTTTTATGACCACTTTTAGAACTGCTCTGTCTTATGACCACTCTTAGAACTGCTCTATTTTATGACTGCTTTGAGAACTGTTCTAAGTTAACTTAGAAAATGACCGTTTTTATGACCGTTTCTATCTACTGTTCTACGTCTGCTCTAAGTTAATTTCAAGTTAACTTGGAATTGTTTCTAAGTTAACTTAGAGTAAACTTGGATGAGAGGTTATGACTGCGCCCAACTGCATTTTTGTGTATTTTAATTACTTATTTTACTAATCAGATTGGCAAAGAACGTCGTTTTCAGTTTTCAAAATTGTTATCTATGTCAATAAGTTTTTGGTCGGTCAAAAGAAAGAAAAAAAAAATACACAATTATCTCATTTTGTTATTTCGTTGCTCGCAAGGTACATGTACGTTCCTGAATTCAAGTGCTCGTCCGGTATGTTTCCGTTATAAATTTGTTGTTATTGCAGTTGGTTTCCGGTGAAAGGTCGGCTTATACGTTGCAAAGTCGGTACACATACTATGTGCTTACTGTAGGCCTCTGTTTTATTCTTTTTCTTTTTAATTGTGAACATACAAAATATTCACTATAAATTAAAATTTAATTTTTCCCGTTTGACATCACTTTTTGCTATACAGTATAAGGTAAGAGCGGCTTCACAGTCTGTACGTCGAATCAACAGTAGATTTACGTTTTTGTTCGATTCCAATGCGTTGTATTTCCAGTATTAAACTTCGGTATTTTGTTATTCGTTATTTTTGCGCTTAGTATCCGTTCATGCACGGTTGAATTTCATTGCCGGAGATATAACGAATAAACGAATAAACCGTTCGATTTCCGAACCCTGAACTACCTACACTATTAACTGACCGGACGAACATCGAATAAAACTAGTATGCCAATTGTTTTTTGAACATGTCTTTCCCTGAAGTTGCATCATGATGTTTTCATTACTGATTAAACAATTCTGTACATCTAACATTCGAAGCTTATTATGAACATTTATTGATACTTTAACGTGAAATGAAAATTTTGGTTGTGACCTTGACCTCATTTTGAAGGTCACGTACTACTTAAAAATTTTTTGTATTGAACATCAATTTGTATCTTCAATGGTATTCGAGCTGTAAGCTATAAGCAAAAAACCCAAAATCAGACATTAAAAATCGGTTTTTGGTCCATATGCCCAAAATGGTTGGTCCAATAATTTTGGACCCGATATAACAAATGTAGATCTTGACAAGAAAAACATTTTCTCCATTTCATTTAATCAACTATCTATAACGGTTTCTTAGTTTCTCCATAAACATTGTCTGGGTCAAAGTTCAGTTTGACAAATGACCTTTGACGTGGATATTTTTAGAAATAACACATCACCTAACATGAACAGAAAAGGTGTCAGGTTTCTATCTCTTACGGTTTTTGAGAAAAAAAAAACACTTAAAGAAATGATGAAATTTTTAAGGGGCATAACTCATGAACGGTCCACTGTAGAGTTTCGAAGAGTAACGAAGGTCCGCCATGGCCTACCAAACATTTTGTCATTACATTTTATTAGCTATCTCTTATGGTTTCTGAGTTTATTCCATAACAAGATTTTCGGGCTTTAGGCGAAAGTTCGTGAACGAAAAAAGATTTTTGACCGTTCCCCAATTCTTATCAACTAGACAAGGTTTGGACCCAATAAAATTAGTTTAACTCCGCCCGGCAAGCTTGTGCCTGTCCTATGTCAGGAAATTTATTAAGCCTTTGTGTGTTTTGTTTGTTTTCTTCTTAGTTTACTTTATGTCTATATGAGTCTAGGATGATGTTTATTTCGCTGAACTTGATTACTCTGTATTCAGGGGCCGACTCCGACCTGCCGTTGGGTGTGGGGTTTTCTCACCGTCCATTGAAGATCTTATGGTGGCTTTGAGTTGTTATTTTTTGACACCTTCCCCGTTTCCCTCGTTTTTTCTATTACATAGGAACAAAACTGTGCCTTGATTCTTTTAGTGCAAAAATACATCGGAGATAATAGAATATTTGTACTAAACGTTATATCCAGGTCCTGTAGGCAGGTGGTTGGCGGCGGCAGTGGTTCCACAAAGTGATATGCTATTTTTTCTGTCTTAGCATACATGACTTAAAAACTTATTTTCTACTTTGTAATATACTGTGAGTTTGGTATTTTGTCATTTGTAAGTTGTATAACTCGTGTTTGATCCCATGTATCAATCTATGTATTTGATAATAAAATATGTTTAAAATAAGTAACAACACTAAATCTCTTTATAGGCAGATAATTCTTGATCGTCACTATCAACGTCAGTGTTTCAGTGCCATGTATTTAATCAGTAGCCTACACACTGATTTGAAATTGGAAACAGAAAGGCACCGCAACATAAAATTGTATTTTGAAATTGAAATCAACCCGCACATTCATTTATGATATGGCATGCCTTTTACTCCTTATACTTCAGCCTTTACATGTGTATATTTGATAATCATTTCTGATCTGTATATGAAAAGCTTTCACAGAAATGTTTCACTTTTTTTTCAGGATATACTCAACAAATCGAAACAGTTAATAATTGCTTCAATGGTATCATGAAAGCAAGTTGTCCTAACAGTACTGGTAGAGCATTCGTGAAACAACTTCATGCTGGATGTAAACAAATATCACAATACTCCAATACAAATACCAGTTTTTGTCCGTATACATGGACATCAACCGTCTCTGACCAATGTTGTGCTCGCGATATCAATGACTGTTACGGAGAGTATAACCCTGTTGGAAGGGATCCATATGAATTCCATAAGGACTGTATAGGCAAGATTACATGTACACCCGGAATAGCTCCAAGAATGGATACTGTTTTTCTAAATTGTAACGAAAGCGTCTACCCAGCACAGACCACTTACTTTTATATGGATTACTACTGTATTGATAGTGAGTGGGTGTAGTAAAAAAAACAACAAAATAAAAACAAAATGTCGTATTTATTTTTTCTCTTTTCGGCATTTTCAAACGTTAAATATTCTGCCAATTTTTCATATAATTGAACTTATCTAGTATAGTTAGTTGTGCAATATAGAAACTGTAGTTTTGCATTGTTTTCTTGCAGTCTTTTCATGCGAAGCTAATTTTTCCTATAAAATGTGGAAATGCAAAAAACATAATACAATTGTTTTATTGTGATAAGAAACTATTCCCACTGCAGATATATTGCTGAGACAAAGATTGTAAGATGAGCATATGAAACGATGTACCGGTAATAAAGATAGAGTCCAGGTTTTCAAAAGCAATAATAACGACAAATTGTTCATTTTCTTTTTTATAAATTGCACCCGGCGCCTGAATCGGTTTTCAGGGGATCCGGCTACAGAGTTACCGGGCGCGTCCCCAGGTGGTGGATAGAAGAATGTCCTTTCTATGCGGGGTAGTCAGGCTAAAAAACGGAATGCCTGACCGCGAACCATTGTAGCCAAACTGTTTGGAGAAACGCCACGATCCATGCAGTATAAAGACCCCTTTAATATTTTTCTGAGGAGAGCAGATTCACTTGGAGTTGTATAGAAAGCTAGATTCCCTGCCCATACCCATTTCTCACCTTTTCAAGTGGCAATCAAATATTTAACGAAAGGATATGGAGTAAATGAACATGAGANAATAACACATATGTTAACTCCAACTGCAATAATTTTAATGAGCTGTATGGCCATTTCGGAAATTAATTCCTCATCAGCAGCACTAGAACCCAAACAAAGGAAATCCATAATTTCAACGAATGTTTAAAATGCATAAAAGCAGACGAAATCCGAATAATAAAGCTTAGTACAAAACTACGATGGAGGGAGTTAATTCTTAGGTTTTAAAATTTACATTAATTTTAGATAATAGTAATTGAACAAAGTTTACACATGAGATATTATCTCATGTACAAGTACACCATATCTAAGAAAAATAAAGAGCATAAAACTGTTTTCCCGGTTGTCCCTTCCACCTAATTATTTCTTTCTTCTTTTATTATAATATTTTTGAATGAACTTGTTCTCTTCCTGATATAGCTGAAATATTGCTCACTGGACTTTAAACTCTAACTAACTAATCAATCAATCAATAAAAAATATAAATTGTGTCCCCTTTACAAAATTGGAATTTCCCTAACATAACATGGTTACCTTGTATATACTACTCTCTAGAACGAGAACACAATATTTTTTCCCTATTTTTGTGTTTGTAAAAATAAGCAAAAGTAAAGGCAGATTAACAAAAAAAAATGCATCTACGCAATAAAACATTTGGCAAACTTACAGTACAGCTTAAGTGTAAAATATAAACAAAAACTAGAAATTTTCATCGTTTCAATTTCTTTAAAATTTACCAGAACTTAGGGAACCCTCATTGGTAAAGATTGATGAGTTCCGAATATAACAAATTTCATCTTTTTGCACTTAATCTAATCACTAATTGTGCATTGATTTAATTTCAAATTTTCTATAATGTCTCTTCGTTCATTTGGACTCATAAAATATACTAAATATTTAGTATAAATCAGCGATAAAAACGAGAAACACACCATATTCTTATAGGAACAATATTCGCGGACAACGAAAAATTAAAGGGACCTAATTGTATTTCCGTATTTCCTAAGTAAACGGGGAATATAAAATGGTTCTTACAACATTAAATCAAATTACTGAAATGTCAGGTACACAAATTTTCTCATCACAGTAAGAGTCAAACATACCTCTTTTCCTATGCCATCATCACACATCATGAAATCTCTTATATATAACTGTCATTGCTGTCAATTTTTTTTACCACAATATACTTTTCATTCATGCTGTATAATCTAAAAATGTTTTTGATTTTTGTTGAAAATTAGATGACGTCAATTATATCCTCAAAAACTGATGTAACGTCTTTTATTAAAATACTTAACATTAACCAAGTTTTTGCAACTCAAATTTATGATATATTGTAAATTATTTTTGCAGTAAACTCTATTGGAGAATTTTCAAATGCAAATAAAAGGAATGATGGCAATGGTTCCACGTTATATCTCTGGAGTGGCAATATTGATAGTTACCCGATGTTACCAGTGGCTACATACACATGTTCCGTTGAAACTAACTGCGAAGACACAATAACAGTGACCAGTCTAGATTTTCGTTTGTCAGACGATACAAACCAAACATGTTATGATAACAAACTGACTATATTTGACGGTGATAGTTCCCAGAAATTTACTTGTGCAACATCTAATAATAATTTTGAAATTAAAACACTATATACCAGTACTAGTAATTACATCACTATTACATATACTGGAACAACTATGGGTGGATATCTTTGGTTGTCTTTGAATTGTAAGTTCATCGAGGAAAATATACTGTATGACATGTTTTAACTATACTTTGTTCATGGACATTGTATTAAAAAAACAGAAGCAAAATGTTTTTGAAAAATTTATATTGAATAGGTCACACTACTTCGTACCCCATATAATCGCACATAACTAAATATGTTTTGTCAAAAAAAAACCGACATTCAAGATTTATCAGCGTATTAAAAAGGAAAGGACAAACATATGTAAAGCGAGTTTCATACATCTATCGGAATCGCCATCTCGTGACATGAAAAAACAATATTCATCTTGCTCAAAAATATAAAATAAAATGGTGTCAAAGGGCAATTAAGGTATTATCGAAACTCATACCCATGGACTGTATCGATAAGCTACATGTAGAAATATGCCAGGATATCTGGATATGTTTAAAGTTTTGGTTTGATTTACTTTTTTGAAAACATATCGTAATCATTAAAATCACATTGATTCCAGAGCAAAGTAGCAACAAAATAGTTAATAAGAAAAGCAATGAAGGGTTAACGAAACTTCACAAAATCAAATATGAAAACCTAAAATCCTGCAAAAGGTAAATAAGAAAAAACCGAAGTTACTGTTTAATTTATTTTCTGCATATGCGTATTTCGACAAGTTTTGTCTCATAAGTGCTGATTAAACCGAAACATTTGAAAATCCATTAACCGAAAAACGCGTAAAAGCTGATAGAGAAGAAATAACCAAAAGGATCTAAATAGAAAAGCCAAATTCAGCTAAGGACAGAGCTATGCATGCGGAAGATACTCCTTAGTTTTAAACAAAATTTTGTAAAATCATGATATTGCAAATTTCAATCAAGTTAGTTTTCGGGTCAGCACAGTAGTCAGGGTTGGTGAATACCCTCGGGGACTAAAAGTCCACCAGCAGAGGCATCGGCCCACTGGTGATAAATAAGAAAATACCGAAGTTACTGTTAATTTTAATTTTATTTTCTCAATATGCGCATTTCGACAATTTATATCTCATCAGTGCAGATTAAACCAAAACATTTGGAAATCCATTAACCGACAACGTATAAAAGCTGATAGAGAACAAAAAACCAAAAGGATCTGAATAGAAAAGCCAAATTCAGCGAAGGACAGAGGGAGATACTCTTTAGTTTTAAACAAAATTGTAAAATTATGATACAAGTCGGGTTTCGGGTCAGCGCTGAAGTACTGACTACTGGGTTGGTGAATCCCCTCGGGGACTAACAGTCCATCAGCAGAGGCATCGGCCCAGTGGTAATAAATAAAAAAATACCGAAGTTACTATTAATTTATTTTCTGCATATGCTCATTTCGACAATTTATGTCTCATCAGTGCAGATTAAACCAAAACATTTGAAAACCCATTAACCGAAAAAACATGATCTCATCTTTATGCGGCACGAGGAAATATGGCATTATGATCCGAAGACATGACTTTGTTATCAGTCAATTATACTGCATTAAAGATAAACATTGACTAAAAGCGTTACTAATGGAAACAAAATGACTACAACTAAATACCATAACAGCTTAAGCTAAGATAGTGAAATCAGTAATGAACCAACATCATCTTCTTTTCTTTTCATTGATCTGTGATTACTATATCTTTCCAGCATCGTCAAGTGGAAATCTAACCCTGAACTGTCTGTCTCCTACTCAAATAAATGTCTGTGAAATAACAACTGAGAAATCTACAACGACGCCCAATCAGACGACTTTGGCTCAAGAACAAGGGACTACAACAACGGATCCAGAAACAATGTCTACAGAAACAAAGACCACGACTTCAGAACGAGTGGCAACGACATCGGAACTAGCAACCATGACGACTACACAACCTGAAACCAGGACTACAGGACAAGACACCGCGACTACAAAACAAGAAAGCACGAATTCAGAACAAGAAACCAAGACTACAGAATATACCACGACTACAGAACAGGAAACAACGACTATAGGACTAGAAACAACGACTACAGTGCAAGAAACAACAACTTCTACAGAACCTGAAACTACGACAACAAAACCAGAAACAACGACTATTACAGAACCAAACACGATGACAACAGAACCACAAAGCACAACTGCAAAACAAGAAACAACGACTGCTGAACCAAATCCCACGACTAAAGAATCTGAAACTACGATAACAAAACAAGTAACGACTACAGAATCAAAAACAAGGACTACAGAATCTGAGACTATGACTACAAAACAAGAAACAACGACTATAGTACCTAAAACCACGACTAAAGAACAAGAAACAACGACTACAACTCAAGAAGCAAGGCATACAGAGACAAAGACAACGATTGCAGAACATCAACCAACGACTACAAAGGCGGATATTTCAATAACTGAACAAAGAGCTGAAACAACAATACAACATTTGACGACTAACGAAGAACAGACCCCAACTGTCAAGCTAACGACGACTTCAGAACCAGAGACTACTAGTAAAAAGCAGGAAACTACACCAACAAAACACATGACGGCTGAAACAGAATTGAGGACAACAATCACAGAAGTACTACGAACCACTTCTTTAAAACTGGAGATCATCACTACAGAACAAAAGACCACACCTTCAGATCAAGAGACTACAAATACGACAGCAGAACAAAATACAACAGCCACCGATGATCATTCGTTAACTACCAAATCAAACACTACTCCTTCAAAATCTAAACATACAGCAGAGAGCTCGACAAATGAAACAGAAAGTACAAGCACAGAACGGTTTAACATAACTACCTCACAAATAACAAGAAATAACATGACAACTGTACAGAGTTTACCACCGTTTAGTAAGAAGACTCCTACAAGTAAGTTTGTACGAGCTGACAAATATGAAAACTGGAATTTGCTGAAATTAAAGATCTTAGTGTGATGTTTGGTCGCAAATAAGGAGTACAATAGTCAGTCTTCAAAAAAATTAACATCAGCATAATTCTCTCCCTCTTTCTAACTCCTTCCTCCGACTCTCAAATCACTATCTCCCCCCTCACAACTTTCTTTCTCCCGCCTCCCAACCCAATGTCTGCCATCTCAAACCTCATGTTCTCCCACTTCTACCCTCTTCACCTCTCATACATTTCCTATCTCCTTTTCATCTGTCCACTCTCTTTTAATTAGTCTTAAAATGACTTACATTTGAAACAAATTGTCGACTCGTTTATATTTTTTCGTATATCTTCTATTGGAAGTAACACTGAACACATGTCCTGACAAAATTTTTCACTTTAATAGCTTGCCGTTGATAAAATGTTGTTCTCCAAATTTAAAGATATTTTTAAGTTGTAGGATTTTATCTTCATTGACACAACACAATTAAGGAACGCATTACAAATCATTCGTTTTCTGGACCTCAGTATTTTATTTACGGGTTTTGATTTTACTGTGAGTTGACTCACTGACAGTGTGAGGGGTGACGTATACTGTATACTAGTATGACATGTATATCCGTCCAGAGCACATGATGTCACTTTCTGTTTTTACGACAGATAACTCTGTTAGGTCTTCAGTTTTGAAATCTGTGTTTATGATTATCGTATGTTTTGTTTATTTCATTGTGTCTTACGTTTCCTTGATTTTGCCATTTGCATGAAATTTATGTGTCGTTCTTCATTTTACCCCCTTTGGCTTAGCACTGAAGGTATATTATTGTCGAAATGGACATCTACAGAAACTAAATTTCAATTGTATGGTTATTTAGACATTTTATAATCATAACTCATATGCTCTGCAATCAGTACATACCATTTACTACGGACTATGTAATTCATATGTTTGTTTACTTATATGAGATGATTCAAACAAGTTTAAATACACTATTAATATGACAGAAATATATCCATCAGCATCATTTCAAATAGAAGAAAGAACATAAAAAATCTAATAAAACAATAATAGATATAACAAAAACAAAGAAAGAAACAGAAAAACCAGTCTAAGCCACAACTTTGTACGAGGTAACTCCTCAATAGAGCAGATTACAAAATACCGAAGTTACTGTTAATTTAGTTTCGACAATATATGAATAGTTTGTCAATCAGGTTTTTCATGTAATTGTGGAGACTTTGTCTCATGTGCATTTACTCCATATCATTTCATTGTAAATTTGTGCGGGTTTACTTTGTAAGTAATTTTGTTTTTCTTATTATGGCGTTCATGTTCAATTTTGTGTCTTCCTATGTCCTATGTCCTTGTCTGTTGTTTTAATTCATTTAATTTTGGCTTTTGTTTTTTTTTATTGTATTTGTTTTTTTTTAGGTTTCCCCTTTGCTTGTTCATTTTGTATTCATTTGCCGATGTATTCAATATAAATGATGGTTATTATCTTTGTTTCAGCGGTAATAATTATCAGCATTGTCTTGGTAATAGTTTCATTTGCTGCAGTAATACTTATGTGTATATGGTACAGACAGAATAAACATAACAAAATTAAGGTAAGAAATTGTTAGATGTAGATAAGCAAAAACACATCAATTTTTAAAATGCAAGCACGCCATTTGACTAAAGCTTTTGTTGTATTTATCCTATATATGAGGATTTTTGTTGTTTTTTTCTGAATGAAATTAGCTTTTTGTCACTTTTAAGTAACCGCAAGATAATTGCAGTGTCTATTTCAGGCTTTCTTCCGCTTTTCCATGCAGGAAGTATTCAAGTTTCTTGTCAGGGATAAAATATTCATGAAGGAAAAATACACTGATATATCGTTTCAGTTAAGATACATTTACTTTTCTGAAATTTATAATAGGAAATTGTGAAATCATCATGTTTGTCCTTTATTTTAAAGTCACCCATCTGTAGTGTGGTAAATATATAAGATGTAAGTATTCACAGAAATATGGGTTAGAGAAACAACGGCAGTAGAATACCGAAGGAACAAAGGGTGAAATTCACAAAAATCGGAGTCTAAAGACAGGGCAAAAACGAGAACACAGAAAACAATGACGTTAGACACAAAAACAATGACATTTGACAGATACAAAGCACAGAACCAGAAATAACAACATTCAGAACAAAAACACTCACAGTGTGTCCAGTGAAACTGAGAGTGACATCAGGTGCTCCGGACGGGTAAGCATGTCCTGCTCTGTTAACAGCACCCGTCACACTGCAAGTGATGCAAGTTAGTTTTTGAAGGATCTGTTAGGTAGGTGATTGGTTAATGTCATTTTCTAACCCTTAGACATAACCAATAAAAATCCACGGTACGTATAACTTCTCTAACCCTCAAACAGTACCATGTTATAATTTTGAAATGTTTTTGAAATAACCTTAGTATTCAAACATTAACAATCGGTTCCACAAACATCACTAACGAAGACAAAACTAAAATGATATACGAGACAACACTAAAAACTCAAGCACTCACAGTGTGAACTCCCTTAAAAACTGAGAGCGACATCAGGTGGTCCGAAAGGGTAAGCATGTCCTGCTCT
>MJUU01057607.1:434-12389 GCA_002080025.1 Modiolus philippinarum | reverse complement strand
TAAAAGATCTAGGTACGAAGCTGAAGTAGGTGTTTCAGTTGTTTCTTTAATTTCAAGCTCATTTGGATAGATCTGATGTAAATAATCCTTAAATCTAGGATTATTAAGAGAAAGTACATCGTCTATGTAGCGGAAGCTGAAATTGAAGGACTGGGCTAAATGTTTTTGTTTTCTTTGAATAAGCCCTTGTTAAAACTTGGCCTCGTACGAGTAGAGGAAAAGGTCAGCTAAAAGCGGCGCACAGTATGTTCCCATAGGAATTCCTTTTGTCTGTTGGAAAACACGACCTCTAAATTCGACAAAAATATTGTCGATCAAAAATTCTAACATTTTGATAACGTCAGTCTCAGTGTACTTCTTATTTGAATCGGTGTGGTTCTTAACAAAATATGTCTTGTCTTTCCCTATAACTAAATAGGTGTATCTGCGTTCTCCATTTTTTGTGCAGAAACATTGATGTATTAAATCTGCAATTACTATTTTCAGTTTATTGTGTGGCAGGGTTGTATAAAGTGTAGAGGAGTCAAAAGTTTGAATGCAATGGCAATGGGTAAGACTGGTAGAGGAAAGCTGTTCAAGGAGATCTTTTGAATTTTTAAGAATCCACATTTGATTCACACCGCTTGTGGAGTAGGCTTTATTACAGTAATTTTTCAGGCCATCTCTGACTGCGGTCAACAAATTAGTGAGGAGCTGTGAAAGAGGTTTAGTGGTGCATCTGGAAGACCCGGCAATGAATCTCTGTTTGTATGGATTCTTATGAAATTTAGGTACCCAACAGAAAACGATCATTAATATATCGAACGTGAAATCTAAAAATGTTTTTTGTTTGAATTTGGCTTTATAAGAATGCAGAAAGGGTGCACCATTGGTGCTCATTTGAAATCATCATATCACAAAGTCCAGCATCTTACTATGTCAACCTGACCATGAAAAATACAACAAATAATTATCAAATCCAAATTAAAAACTAAAATTATATCTGACACTTTTAGACTATAACACATTGTACATAATGGGATTCGGTATCTTCTCGTCAAATTTTTGTAGGGTGCAAAATAAAGCAACCCTCATTTTCCTTTTTTCAGAAAGGGGACGTGGAAAATCAACAACAATGCGAAGGAATCGAAAGTTCGGAGGTTGTGAAAAATAAGGATTTAGCC
Organism: Modiolus philippinarum; assembly: GCA_002080025.1. NCBI lineage: Eukaryota > Metazoa > Mollusca > Bivalvia > Mytilida > Modiolidae > Modiolus > Modiolus philippinarum. The sequence goes on along the minus strand of MJUU01057607.1, from coordinate 11,226 downwards.
TCTAATATAAGGCATGAAAAACGTCTTGAAATCACTTCGACTCATAATACTGACAGAAAACAGGACTCTACAAAACCATTTGAAGGACTCAAACAGGAAATTTGTACAGAAAGACGTGAAGACATAATTTCTTATACTGAACGTTTACCATTCACTTTACCACCTATTAATCATGTATCACGAATAGATAATGGAATGAAAAGGCGCAAGAAAAAGAGAAGGAAGAAGAGGATTCTTGGTGAGACTGGAGGAAATAATAGCGAAACAAAGCTTAATCACAATATGGAAATTTCTTTGCAAATAGAGAAAAATGAAGATAACGAAACTGAGGAAAATATGGGAAACAGATTTAACAGCATGAACGTGATACTAGAGGAGGAAGATCAAGTTGAAGATAAGCCTAAAATTATAGGTTCTGGAGATGAAAATAAATACAAACAAGAAAAGAAAAGGAAAAAGAAAAGGAAGAAAAATAAATCAAGAAGAGTAAATTTGTCAGAGGAGGAAAAAATTGAAGAACAAATTTATGACATGCCTACTAGTGTTACAAATGTAGACGATAGTTATTATTACTCCCATGAACAAAAGGAAACATCAGATCACTGTGGAACAACCGATTATAGAACTGAAAGCTTAGCAAATGTTCCAGAAAAGAAGAAGAAGAAGAAAAGGAAAACACGTGAAAAATTACATGATGAAATAAGCGAACTACAGTAACATTTTATATTTTACAAGTGAAACGATATATTTCGAAGTTATGGTTATAGAAGCGTAGTGACTAAAGTTTGAATTCAAGTGTGTGTTCTCCTCTTTTGAAAATAGAAGAAATTCCATGTAACCGGATAATTTGTATTTAATTGTTTTCTGTGTTAATCTTAGGCTTCAGATGCTGTGTTCTGTCATAATTTATTGTTAAAAGACTGTAGAATCGGAAATATTTGTACATATGCATTTCTATCATTTAGTCTTGTTGCTGTTCTTACAAGCATCGGAATCATACGTTTTCCTTTGAGAAACCCACAGCATGATGGGTTTTGTAGCCTAAGCTCGAGTTTCGCATATTGAATTAATTCTATTCTGAATTTTTCTTCCGTGTTATTTGTGTTTCAGTTAACCTACACTTGTATGAATCCTGCTTTGTAAAAAGGAAGACCTCTCATAGTGATTATCAGGAGGAAAACAATCGGTTTTCAAAGTTCAACGAAGACGATGTCAATGAAAAGTTCAACCAACCCGATAAGTTTACTTTTTGTGTAAATTAGAGTGATATTCTACCAAGTATGACCTATACTTTAATAATAAGAACAACAAGTTCTCTTCCCCATTTCTTGTACCGAGCAGTGATTTTAGTTGATTATGTGAAAATATAGTATCATGGTTAGAAAACCAAAATGTTTTACACCTATTGCAGCATTTACGCTCAGCTGAAAAAAGTTATGCGATCAATTAATGTGTATTGAGAATTCGCAATCCCCCCCTATTTTGCGTCGGTTACCAATTCAATATTTCTATTTCATATCTGGTATAAGATACAATTTGGAAAATAACAGGGACATCTTCATTTGAACTCTAATCTAGATGCGTCAAGTGTTCAGGAATTCAATAAATTGATAGGATATTATTTCATTGCTTTTACTAGTTAATGTACGAAAGATTTGGGTTTTCAGGAAAACCTGACCCTATATTGCAAACGATTGTGTAAGTTTTACAGACAACTGTGACGTCAATCTAGGTCATATAAGTTTTTAGTCAAATAGAACGAATTATTTACCTCAATTGCATCGTTAAATATACATTTAGGCTTATAATTCGTTACACTGACTATAGACTAAAATCTAAGACTATATGGAGCTCATTCAAACTCGTGTTTTTTTTAACTTTCTCTTGCGGGGGCTAGACTTATGCCACAATAACCGTTCATTTTTTTTCGTCTAGTTCGGAGAATGTTTGGTCCATTGACTTTCAAATTATTACTCCTGCCTATAATAAATCTTTTCACTCATTTTACAGCAGCCAGGAAAAGGCTTCTTCAACTTTTCAGGCTACCACTTTTGAAAATCATTTTTACTGAAAAACGAAAGTAAATTCTGTTCATGATTGTAACGTATTTGTATTGTACAACTTTGTTGTACATGACTTTTTGGGGTTAAATTTCAAATCTCGGACAGTTTTATATTACACAGGTTGTTTAGTTAATACTTACACACAAAAAAAAACAAACAAACAAATAGTTTTTTCGTTTCGGTCTTTCTGAAGCACAGGAAAGTTTTGAATTCTAATTTTTGTGTGACTTAACTTAGATCAAACGAGAAATACAGTAAAGGAAAATATCTAGAATCACAATCCAAAATTTATGCAATACAGAGACAACACCAATAAATAAAACAATACAAAGACAATATAAACAAACATGACACAAAACTATTAATAATGCCACTAACAGTGCAACTCCACACAGCGATTAAGTGGAGGTATCATAAGCTGGTCCGGAAGGGTAGCTTAATTTGCTCAAGGCGTGACACCCCGTTGTAATAAATACATCGATAAACTGTTCTTTCATTTTTAAAGATAGTTTGCAAAATATTAAAACTTTTTTTTCTTCATTACTTTCGTAAAATTCTTCCCGACAATTTCACTCCACCAACTTACCGTAAAACCGAACAAAATACCGAAGTTACTGTACATTTACTGTAATCAATGAATAGGAACCTGTACATAAAATAACCAGTGAACGTATTGTATATTTTCAGTTTTTTCATTGTTTTAAATAAAAGGGGAAAACTAGCGATTGCGTAGATAGGATATAAATCCCTCACCTTTATAATTACATATAAGGAAATAATTAGAACGTGTGTACAAAGAAATGTTATAGAAATTACTTTCGTTTTCTTGATTTTTTGTCATGTTTCTTAACAGATTTCTGTAATCTACGTTTCGTTTGTTCACTAGGTATTTAATGTCGTTGTATTATTTGTATGATCAAATACATCCACATGAAAAAAAAAACACAGGGCAGTAAAAGAGCAATAACTGTAAACAACAAGAACAATAAAGGACATCAAATATACATGATTTAACGAAAAGTATGAACCGGGAATAATCAGGCTGTAAGCGTCTTCCTCTTGAGTACACCGATAAAACTACAAGTGGAAAGTCTGGAATTGGGGTGACTTGGTGTGTGTTGCGTGGATAATAAACTCTGTATGTACTGAAACATGGCCTCATTTGTCAGACAGCAGTGTTATACAGCAGTACGAATACATTGTAAAATGAAAACTTCATATGCTGGACATATAGGTTCATTTCTACTCAAAACGGAAAGTTCACTAACAGGTTACCTGTAACTAAATACCGATTTCGGAAGTTATTATAGTTACTGCAAATTTAGTTTCTATAGACAATTTATGTCTCTTCAGTGCATTATCAGCTAAGGACAAAGCTTTGCACGAAGGAGATAATTCTTTGTTTTCAACAAACTTCACCAAAAATTAGGTATTGTTAGTTTCCAAATAAAATTGGTTTCTCGGACTAACAGTCCACCGGCCTATAAATTAAGTTAAGGGAGTCATAATCATCCCGTTTTTCATAGTCTTGATTTGGAATCTTAATGTTATCAATTAAATAGTTATGTGGTATAAAAGTTTAAAGTTTAATACAAAAATGTACGTTAATGATTCAAAAACAAGACTTTCAACGCCCAATGTATACAAGTAAAATGTTTTAGTAAACATAGTCTCAAATAAAAGACTAGCACACTTTGCTTATTAGTTTAGATCATTCGCAATTTGTTTATATGCAAAATTAAAAGTTAGAAAGCATGTCTTTTAACGTTTGTTGGTGGTGCATAACGTAATTAAATAGATTAAATCTTATCTGTTAATTATTTTGTTTCAAATCAGAAATAAACAATCTAAGATTTTACAGTTTTATTTTTATCAAAGGGAATGGCAAGTGTCCGATTTCCGTTAAAGTATCAAAGTTGTTTTTCTCATTATGAATTTTCTTATGCCTCATACTACTACGGGTCACATATATATGCACATTTACCATTGTAGATTCATAACATTCCTTTGCATTTCAATATCGCATTGTTATTCATATTTGACTGCTTTTTTTACACAGTAAGGCATCAAATTCTTTTCAAAGTTTACTTTCGTTTTCCTTCAAAAACGGATTATGGATCTCGTAGTTCGGACTATATTTGTAGTCCTTATTTTCAATCTGATCTTGATAGAAGGTAGATGTATATTTTAGATGCTCTAACATATTTATATTATTTTTTTCTTTCTGTTGCATCTACGGTTATTCTGTTATTAATATTGATAGTCTTTGGAGGTATTAAGGTTTCCCTCTGAAGATAGAAGAGTACTTCCACCATTTGGAATATATTTATGCATTATTTGGTTGTTTCATGTTTCTTAAATTATAAAAAAACATTATTATTCTTAGAGAAATATTTTCAATCTGAAGAGACATAAGTAGTCGAAATGCGCATATGCAGAAACAAAATTTACAATAACTTTGGTATTTTGATATTCATTATACACTGAAACTCTAAGGTTGTACAACACCACAGATTTCCTAAATTTATATGTATTTTTCATGTTAGATTCCATATTTTATAATTTCATAAAATATTAAAAATATAAGACAAATGAATGTATTTTCCATAAATTAATATATTTAATTTGATCTGCATTGAAGAGACATGAGTTGTCGAAATGCACATATGCAGAAACTGAATTAACAGAAACTTCGGTATTGTGTTATCTGTTACCACTGGACCGATGTCTCTGCTGGTGGACTGTTAGTCCCAGAGTGTACTCACCAACCCAGGATTCAGTACTTCGGTGCTGACCCGAAAACCGATTTTATTTTTAAACTTGCAATATCTAAATTTTACAAAATTCGGTTTAAAACCAAGACGTTTCTCCCTCATGCATAGCTCTGTCCCTAACTGAATTTTGGCTCTTCCATTTAGATCCTTTTTGGTTATTTGTTCTCTATCAGCTTTTAAAGGTATTTCGGTATATGGACTTCCAAATGTAATGATTTGATCTGCACTAAAGAGACATATGTTGTCGAAATGCACATATGCAGAAACTAAATTAACCGAAACTTCGTTGTCGTGTTATATATCATTATTTTTTATAATTATTATCATAATTATAATCATTGTATGAACAATGCCGGCGACCCAGATTTTTCCTTGCATTTCAGAACGCTTGATTAAAATCTATTTCTCCTGTTAAGATCGTAAGAAATGTTTCGTTTTTTAAAATAAGTCATTTTAGAAACAAGGTATGGTGACAATATTTTTTCTTTATATCATACCGTCATAAAGAATTCCGAGAAAGCATGATAATTTAATTAGTTAAATTTTTTTTTTTTGTTTTTTTTTTTTTTATGATTTGGCCATTTTACCATCTTTATGCACAAATAGATATTTATGGTTAATAACGAGATTTTGATGCTTGAGTTACATAATTAGAAATATGATCAGCATGTCGAATACTTCAAATCAAACGAGATCAGAGCATTTGCGTTAGTTTTGAAAATGCAGTACAGTATATTTATGGCATGAGAAAGTCACAAAAAAATCAGAAAAACGAAAACTGGGGGTTCTGATAAAAATCGGAATTATGAATCTGAATCGAAAATAAAATTGCCTTCGCAATTGAGTTTTTCGTGTTACTTGAAAATACAAGTTATAATTTTACGCAAAGAGAAATTAGAAAAGAAAAATAGGAATTTTCCTTTTTAAAGTTTTTTACGTGTTATTTGAAAACGCAAATTATAGATTTCGTCAAGGAGAAATGAGAAACAGAAATCGCAATAAGTTATTTTAAGTTCAGTAAGTGAGAAGCGGAAACCGCTTTCAGAATTTGAGGTAAACCTATCAAATCGTTTATAATATAGTTCTCTTTTCTATATTTCATTTAAATTCTGTAAGTAAGCAATCTAAAAGAATGATTGTGAATCTTGCATATGAACAGCAGATTCGGCCATGGGAGATTCCAGACTGGCTATGTTCACAAAATGATTTAAACTTTGCCGTTTTAGACTAATCCATTACAAATCTCTGAATTTTTTTTTGCATATAATTTGTGTAACACAGGAACTAAAAACCAGAAAATTTATATTGGTTGTTGCAATTTTTCCAAAATATCATTTTCCATCGTTGATTTAATGGTTCTCAATTGTTCTATAACCCAATTTATAGTTATAAATTGCCATGATAATAATTTTCTTAAAAAATAACATCCCTCCCCGCTCCAAATGTAGGCCATCCTACCATTTCATGGACTATGATAACAAATGTTTATTACGATCTTACAGGAAATAACATAATAAAGTTGAAATTATATCTGGTTTCTTCTCAGTCTTAAATCTTAATTATATTAAGGAAAACCGTGTCCATTTTTTTTTATTTCTTTTTTTTTTTGTTTTCGTCAAAAACAAATGTTATTTCGAAGGAGAAACCGAAATCAAAGATATTTTGGTTTTGTTAACAAAAAAAAATAATAAAAAGAATAATTTTTCATATATTTTTGTTTTGCAATAATGTAAAATAAATAAATGAATGATATGTAGTAATTTGTTTGATATAAACAAGACTTGAAAGCTGTAATACAAATTTATTTTCACACTGCAAGTTTTTATCAATTTTCTCGAGAGATTAACCAATCTAGATACTGTAGTTTACAATGAGTGGGTTTCTCCAAAGATTTTCTCTGTTGATATCCCCAAATATTGGACAAATTTCTCCTTATTCATATTTTTATGAATATTCAAGAACTCTTTTTTTCAGTCGAGGTTTCACAGCATGCAAATCTGAATAAGATTTCAGAGTAAGCTATTCAGAGCACCTACATCTTGCTAACCTTGTGTCTGGTGTAAGACTGGTTTGTACTATGGAAATTTACTTAATATCAAATACATTAAATAAGAGCTTATATTAAACACCAAAGTGGACAAAATATTAAAAACAGGACATCTTCTTTATATACTATGTGCAGAAAACGGACAGGTAAAATTTTCGAAAATTGCTCATAGTATGATTAATATATATCTATTAACTGCTGTAAAATTGAATACTAGAGGCTCCCATGAGCCTTTGAAGCTCATCTGTTTATACTGGAAAATGTTTGCAATTAATAATCGTATTCGTAACAAAATAAAACATTATCTAAATATGTAGATACAACATTTAAACCTTGTGAGAATTTCATGATAAACTCCTATAAATATATTGACATCAGGAATAAAATGCAGTCCATGACATATGGATCGTTTTTTGTAATTTAAACTTCAGCTCTATCTCAAGTAGTTTAAAAAATAGGACAAAACGCAAAAAACAAAAATGTTTGCTGATAAGAATTCAATAAACTATAATCAGGTTTTCTCGAACAACTTCGACAGACGATATACAATGCACTGATATGCTGAACATTTTTGCAATTTACACTAGATTTTGAAATATTACACAAAAGCAATGATTTGTAGATAAAAGGTCAGTGCCTGAAATAAAACTTTGACAATGTATTACAAAATGTAGTCCTTGACATGCTTAATTTTTTTTGCAATTTGAACTCAACCTTTTTGAAACATAATACAAAATGTATAAAAATCACAAAAATTTGAAGATAAAAGGGCAATGACTACAATAACGACTTATTGCACAACTTCGATTTATAATAAATAAAATGTAATCATCGATATGCTGAACATTTTTGCACTTTAAACTTAACCTCTATCTCAAATCGTTTTTGAAATATAAGACAAAAGTATGAAAAAAATCACAATAGTTTTACTATGAAAGGGCAATAATCCCCTTAAGCATTTGTCGGAAAACTTCGACAATTCAATAATATGATGCACCGAAATATGTGTTAAAGCTGATAAAAAACAAATTACCAATAGGATCTGAATAGAAAAGCCAAAATCAGCTAAGGACAGAGCTATGCAAGAGGAAGATACTCCTTAGCTTTTAACAAAACTTTTCTGAAATATAGATATTGCAAGTTTTTAAATGAAATCGGTTTTCGGGCCAGCACCGCCGAGTCGTAGCTACTGGGTTGGTGAATACCCTGGGGGACTAACAGTCCGCCAGCTTTGACATAATAGGGCAATAACTCTTATAGCGATTTGCAAGACAACTCGGACCCTGATCAATAAAAGGTCATAAAATGTAGTCTTTGAAATGCTGAAATATTTTATGATTAACACTTAATCTCTATCTCAGATAGTTATTTCAATATATGATAACATTTACAAAAACCACAAAAATATGGATTAAAAGGGCAATAGCTTCTATTACAATTCGTCGGAAAACTTCGACAATGTAATATTAAATGTAGGCCTTGACATGCTAAACATTTTTGTAATTTAAACTTAACCTCTATCTGAATTCGTTTTTGAAATGTAAGACAAAAGTATAAAAGAAATTGCAACTATAATTGCAATTGCAAGCAATAGCTGATGTCGCCCCTGGCAGCCAACTTGATGATACCATCTATTTACAGTATCAAAATCTACCTCATTGAAATCTGACAAAGTTAAAGTTTCAACGTATTTTGGTGGCAATCTTGGTATTGTCTTAATTTTTTAAATTTATTTACTTATTTACTTTTTTTTTGTTCTTATTTTTGTTTGTTTATTTTTATTTAATTTTTTTTTTTGCATTGCATTGCATTGCATCTTGTTTGAACTGTCAAATTCTGCTTGCAAACGGGTGAAATGAAATTTTTTACGTATTTTCTCGGCCATCTTGGAAATCGTGTCCAATTTGAAATTTCTTTCTATCATATTATAGAACATTTATACAAAATGTGACCAATTTCTGCAAAGAAATTCCTGTGATATTGAAGAAAATTGAAATTTCTTTACGTATTTTTCAGATACCCTGGAAATGGAGGCCATTTTGGAAAAAAATATTTGCATCAATTCCTCCCTCTCCTATTATTGAACATTGATATAACTTGAAAATTTCGACCATGAAATTATTAAATGCAGGCTTCAACATATTAAAATGTTGCAGTTTAAACGTAATCTCTACCTCAAATTCTTTTTGAGATATAAGACAAAATGTATTAAAATCATGAAAATTTGACCAAGGAGGGAATATCTCCTGAAAGGTTTAGATTTTCTCCTAAACTTTCATTTAGGTAGATATAGATTTGCTAAACATTTTTGTATTTAAACATGACCGCTATATTTTATATTTTTCAAATAAAAAAAATAAAAAATACTAAAATTAGGCTCTGTTTCATAATATACAATTATGGCCTTTAATTTAGGGTAATATCCATAATTATTTAATCGAGAAAAGGTTATTTTCCGAGGTCCGTAGGACCGAGGTAAAATAACCTTTTCGAGATTAAATAATTATGGATATTATCCGAAGTCGATTAAAGGCCATAACTGTATTATTATACTGAACTAAAAACTTAAAACAACGGTGTTTTATGATATCAATATCAAATCCATATGACAAATGTCTAAATAAACCAAAACGAATGAATTTAGTAATTGGTGGTGAGTTAGTATTACATTACAGGGATTTCCTCACGACCTGAAAAGCAACACATAAGTCAACTATAAAAAAAAAGAAATAAATGTAATGTTTCTTTTAAGGCGAAGTGTACGTAATTCAACGCCTCTAGCGGATTTCGAAAATAATAACGTGTGTCGTTAGTAACGTCATGAAGGAAAAATGGACGGCGTCGAATGTTACCGAGACCAATGTTATCGTGAAGGGTCTATTGACTTCAATTTTTTTTATAGAAATATATAAAAGGTCAGTCCAGGTATTTTTGAAATTGTCCAGACAGTATAATAAGACCGGTGAAAGATTTTGGATTTTGGAACTGTTAGTGCTGTTATATACTTTGAAATGTCAGGTCCCTTACGGTGTTATACAGCATCGTATTTGTCCCCGAGTGTATTCACCAGCCCAGTAGTCAGTACTTCGGTATTGACCCGAAAGTTTCTATTTGGAACATTACAATATCTAAATTTTTGTAAATTTTGTTGAAAACTAAGGAGTATCTCCCTCGTGCAAAGCCCTGTCCTTAGCTGATTTTGGCTTTACTTTTAGATAATATTGGTTATTTGTTCTCTATCATTTTAAACATCTTTGAGTGAATTGTCTTCCAAACATTTAGATTTTATCTGCACTGAAGAGACATAAGTTGTCGAAATGTGCATATGCAGAAACTAAATTTAGAGTAACTTCGGTATTTAGTTAATTGGTCGATACAGATAGACACGAGGGAGAACAACAGATATTCATTATATTGTGCATAATTTTCAATAAGCAGTTGTAATAAGTCTTTGTTACATTTCCTTCTCATTTAGAATTTAAAAAAGTTTGAGGAAATAAAAAAAAACGCAAATATAAACAAGACAAAATAAAAGAAAAAAATGGATGTATCAATAAATATCGAAATTACTGTAAATTAAGTACCAAAATCATTTGTAACATGAACAAACCAATGAAAAGTAAGTGGGCGGTGCATATTATAATGACTTGACTGACGCTAATCCAATCAGAAGAAAGGACAATTGTTAAAGGAGGTGTTATTTTTACACACAAAGAGTTCCACACAGGATCATGGATGGTATTTATGAGCTATCTTGTTGGTAAATACATTCGATTGGCTTTTCAATGCGGTTTAAATTTATAATTCGGAATTTATTTTATGTGCTTCATTTTGCCCAAATACTGTTTCCAACCTAATCAAATAATAAGTAAGTCTAAGGCACGGACCACTTGATTTGCGGGGGGGGG
>MJUU01057605.1:15735-28703 GCA_002080025.1 Modiolus philippinarum | reverse complement strand
TCAATTTCATCGCTAATAATAACTAGGTGCTTTATATTAGAGTGACTTAATAAAATTTGTTTACTTTATTGTATGATGTATATGCAGTATTCCAAATGCTTTGATATTTAAAATTACAAAATAAAAATGTTTGGTTCTTCATATGGTATTATACATCGAGCCACTACGTATACGTAGTGTGAATATATCCAAAATATGGGGAATTTCACAACACTTTACATGATCATTCACTTGACATGATCATTCACTTTACTTTGTATCTCTGAAATGTTTTCACAATATTTGCAATTTTGAGAAATGCAAATGTTAGAAGTTTGAACGAGTTTTACGTATATTTATTGATAGGTTATACGGTTGAGTATCAAACCAGATTTCAGTTATCGGTTTTGAAGAAGATAATTTCCCGCTTGTTACTTTTCAGAGAAGGAATGGATTCATGTCAGAATGATATACCATATACTTAGTTTAAATTAACAGTAACGTCGGTATTTTGTCATTTAAATATGATTAAAACGTTGCCCCTTTTATAAAATTACAAATAATAACACTATTTTCTTTTATCGGCAATATGTTCATTTTTCACTTTGATCCTACTGACTGATATTGTCAGTATCTCCGTACTGACCTGATACAAGAAAATATCAGGCAATAGTCAACATCACAAATATGACGTCATGATTCTTATGACGTTACCGATAAAAACAATTATGGTAGTTTTGAAGAGCTCGACAGAAAATATCACTAGTATCACAGCTCATCATATCGGACTCGCCGCGATACGGTGATATTTTCTGTCTCGACCTTCAAAACTACCATTATTCTATATATCTCAACAAATTTACTTAGCAGGCTGATATAGCATCGTTATCAACTTGCTGTATTATTTTGATAAATATTGTAACATATTTTATATTATGAGTTTTATCAAAATGTAAACAAAAGGCGATTGTCTAAAATGGTTTGTCTTTTTGTCTCATGGACTTCAGATCTGTTGGGTAATTTTGTTATTACCCCCATTCAAATAGTCTGCATAATAATGTTCTGATACTTACTTATTTTTGTGGTTGCATAAAGCCAAAATTTTGTTTCATTTTTTTTATTTTTGATGTATGTGGTATCATCCAAGTTTGCTGACCCCTGAATCAACATGAATTTTTCTTAGTACTGAACATTTTACCGGCTAAATAACAAAGTACCGAAATTACTATTAATTTATTTTCTGCATATGCGCATTTCGACAACTTATGTCTCATCAGTGCAGATAAAACCAAAACATTTGGAAGTCCATTAACCGAAAACATATTAAAGCTGATAGAGACCAAACAACCAAAAGGATCTAGATAGAACAGTTAAAGTTGCGTAGAAATCCATCGGGCTTTCTGAAGTTATATTCCAGAAACTAATTTAAGGATCATTATTTTTAAATCTGTAAGTTTTTGTAACCTTGACCTTTGGTCTACTGACTCCTTAATCAATAGGTGTTTGCCTTAGTCCCGAGGTTTTAATCTTGATAAGTTTCGTTCGAATCCATAAATGCATCTGAAGTTAATCTCTAGAAACCATTCTTGTTGATGTACGTATGTATGACCTTAACCTTTAAATTTATGAAAGCGTTCTTCAGTTATGATAGGAAAACTGAAGTGTTCCGGAATCGGGGAAAACAGAAAGACGCCATGTTTGTATCAGTTTCATTCAAATCCATGGAAGCGTTCTTAAGTTATGACAAGAAAACTGAAATGTTTGGGACTTCCGGAAAAAAGAACGACATCACCATCGGAGTATACCTCCCCTAAAGCAGATGTATGTAATAAAACAACAGAATAACAGAGTACAAAGATCAGATCCCAGAAAATCGCGGGGTAAATGTAAAGCAAAACAATATCTAACTATGGAGGTTTTTTTCCAGAGATTGCTAAATATTTTACGAAAGGATATGGAGGAAATGAACATGAGACCATAACACATATGTTAATTCCAACTGCAATATGGCTGTATGGCCATTTCGGAAATTAAGTACTTAAAGTTGGAACCGAATGATTATACAGCATTAAGGTTGAGGCCAAGGAATATTGAGAATTCAAAATTACACAAAGTAAAGCTAAGACTTCAGAATAACACAGTATTAAGATTGAGACCACTTAATAACACAGTATTAAGATTGAGACCACCTAATAACACAATATAAGTTAAGATTCACACGAAACGCTATACCAAGGCTGAAATTACAAAACAGAAAGTTAAACAGATAAGACAACAGAATAAATTAAGTGAGAACCGAACCGTTAGTCAATAAACGAACAATCCAGGGACAACGGGATATCGGGAGATTATTAATGCTGACGCAAAAGCATAACATAGTAAAAGGGTTGAATTTAAGGATAAAATACAATGAATGAGGATTCAGACTATAAAACGCCTTGTAATGAAGGTTTAGACAAAAAATAACTGGTTTTGGGCAAAGAATTACAGAGTATAAAAGTTGAAAACACAAGTTAACTTAGAATAAAGGTTGGATTCAAGGACAGAATACCATGTTTTAGGATAAAGACTATAGAGGTTTAGGCCACAAAAATCAACAGTTTGGGTATAGAGTTACATAATATAAAGGTTGAAACTATGTAGCAAATCACAGTATAAAACATTAGAACACGGAATAACATAGCTTAACACAGAATAACATAACATAAAGGTTGACACCATAATACAACATAAATGACAATAACACTATACGGCATACGGGCACAGGAAACAGAACAGTATAGTAAAAAAGTTTGAACTAACATAGGGATGAGAATCATGCACAAAATACCAGTAACACAAAATAATTGACGAAAAGGTTGTGAGATTATTAAACAATAATGACGTGTCTTGTCCAATTATGCTGTTTAGCTTTTTAAAAATACTATATAACAAAATACCGAAGTTACTGTTAATTTGGTTTCTGCATATGCGCATTTCGACAAATTATGTCTCTTAAGTGCAGATCGAATCAAAGAATTTGGAAGTCCATAAACCGAAATACATGTAAAAGCTGATAGAGAACAAATAACCAAAGGATCTAAATAGAAAGCCAAAATTCGGCTGAGGACAGAGCTATGAATGAGGGAGATACTCCTTAGTTTTTGCACAAAATTTTGTTAAGTTTAGATATTGAAAGTTTCAAAAAAAAATAAATAATCGGTTTTCGGGCCAGCACCGAAGTGCTGGCTTACTGAGTTTGTGAGTACCCTCGGGGATTAACAGTCCAACAGCAATGACATCGGCCCAGTGGTAATAAATAACAAAATACCGAAGTTACTGTTAATTTGATTTCTGTCCATAAATAGAAAGACAAAATTCGGACAGAGCTATGCATGGGGGAGATACTCCTTAGTTTTTACACAAAATTTTGTTAAGTTTAGATATTGAAAGTTTCAAAAAATAATCGGTTTTCGGTTTTGTGAGTTTGTGAGTACCCTCGGGGACTAACGGCATCGGTCTGGACAGTGGTAATTAATAACAAAATACCGAAGTTACTGTTAATTTTGTTTCTGTATATGCACATTTCGACAACTTATGTCTCTTAAGTGCAGATCGAATCAAAGAACGTGGAAGTCCATATACTAAGTATCTTGTCTTTTCCTTTCATGTTGTTTTGAGCTTATAAATAACAATATACCGATGTTACTGTGAATTAAGTTCTGCATATGCACATTTCGACAACTTATGTCACTTCAGTGCCGATAAAATCAAATCATTTGGAAATCCGGTAATCAAAATATGTGTCAAAGCTAACAGAGACCAAATTACCAATAGTATCTAAAAGGAAAGCCAGAATCAGCTAAAGACAGAGCTATGCAGGAGTGAGATACTTCTAAGGTTTTTAACAAAATTTTCTTAAACTTAGATATTGCACGTTTTAAATAAAATCGGTTTTCGAGCCAACAAAGAAGTACCGCAGTGGCTATTGCATTGATGAATGCCCTCGAGGAATTACAAGCCATCAGCAGTTGCGTCAGCCCAGTGGTAATAAAAAACAATATACCGAAGTTACTGTGAATTAAGTTTAAATTAAGTTAAAACTATGATCTTGACTGTTTATGTTTTGCGCTTTTAAAAGGGGGTCGCTCAAAACTATCCTGTCTTCTCTTTTTATGCTGTTTAAACTTAACGATGGTGCAGGAGATAGTCTAAAAACGCAAAAAAACGTGCAAATGCACTACAAAGCATTATAAGGTCAGTTCTCACTGGTAGTGAATAAAGTTTTATGCATTTATTATTTTAATAATGTATACGTAATATTGTTTTACATTTATCAATATGTTTAATGCCTGGTTGGTTGAATCTGTTTACAATGTTATACTTCCATTATTCTAGGTTATTCTTAAGTCAAATTGTAGGACACTTTACTATCATCTTACATTTCCCAGTATTTAAAAACTACATTTTTTAAACAATCTCAACGATTTAAATGTTTTAATTCTACATTATTTTATTTCAATTCGGTCAGTAAATTAATCTTTGGGAATTTTCAGTTAGATCTATTAATATTAATATTACAAAGTGTTTGGAAACTTCTATGAAAATGAGATTAAATTTTGATTTTGATTCCTTAAAGTTGTATTTTATTTTATATCAGCTGGTATTCATCTACGGTAGTTTATTTAATCATGCAATGTCACGATATTGACCAGTCCATTTTTTGTGGTATTAACAATAAAACTTAAGCTACTAATTTCTCCAACTAATAAGGTTTTTGATCTGCCGTATGGATGTAGTACCATTAAGTCGTTTGCACTTTCGCCCCATATAGTGGTATCTAAAGGAGTTTTTTGGTATTCAGTTTCTCAGCTTTGGAATGCCTCAATTACAGTTTTCCCAATACTCTTTCCTCGTCTTCTTTGATGGTCTCTGAGGTTGAATCTTTTGAAAGATCAACCTCTAGAACTACTTGCTCCTCCTCTAAAACTGTTCACAGATGCATCTCTTACAGGTGGGGTGGGTTCTAGAGGTAAAGACAGATTCGGGTCAGAAGAACTCCACAATATTCTGAAGATGACACCATTTTTTGCCTTAAGAAATTTCTGTTCAATAGCAAACAGATTTCTTTGTCTTCTGCTTTTGAGAAGAAAGGTTTCACCCTCTACTGTCGAGGTTATATCAGCAATTATTCAGACCATTATCTTTCAGAGAGCCTAGATTTTGGGCAAGGTAAGTTTATGTATATGCTGTTAATTTCACTTTATTGAAGATCCTAGAAAGACGCCTTGTTCCTGCTTGGAATTTAAGTTTAGTTTTGAGATTTTTTACAGTCTTCACCATAATATGAACCCCTTAATATTATTACCTTAAAAGTTGCTGACATATAAGTGCTGTTTCTTCTTGCCTTATCTGAAGGCCATAGAAGGAGTTAGATCTATTCTCTTTCTAATCTGATGTTGTGCTTTTTTCCGTTTTTCAGGAGATAACTCTCATGTTACTCTTTAAAAAGATACGGAATTTTTGTGAGAAGGGCTCTGGGTTAATGATATTGCCCGATCTCCCCAGTCAGAACTCTAAAAGGTATATACATAATAATGTTGCACACAGCTCTATTATGATAATATGAATGATAATGTATTGGTATCCTCCTGATATTTTCTTCCTTTCCGATATCCAGTGGTATTTTAACGAAATAATGTGAGCTCTCTTTTAGAAAGGACAGATATTTAGGTGTGTTGTCAGGTCCTTTAAAATTTAATTATAATAAGAAAAATTTTACTTTTTCATGTGCATGTGACAGACTTCGGCATAGACGTATGATTAAAAGTTTGATTAAAATTACTTCGCATAATTTAGAAGAAAAATGATATTTTCGATAATTTGTCTCAATAGAAACTTGTGGATGGTAGTGATCGATACGTTGACGTGACAACTGAACCTATGAAATCTTGCAGAAAATATAGAATCTTGCCTACGTCTGTGGGAGTGTCCGTCCGTTCATGTTTAGCTGAGATGTCTTTTGGTCCTTTCTTGATAGGGTTTGAGTATTTAGACCCGAATTCAGAGGACCGTACAAGAAAGGCCTACAAAACACGAATATGACAAGGACGTTTAAAGTACCGACGTTCCTGTGGCTCCATCATACGGGGTGTACATATCTCAACTTAAACTATTCGCAAGCGTCTGCTCTACTCTTGACGACTTTAGTAAACGTAACCTTACTATCACATCCAAACCTATACAACAAGGTTACAGATTTCATAAATTGTTGAACGCATTTAAGAAATTTTATAGAAGATATGAACATTTGATATCTAAATAATATGCTGTTTGTCGCAAACAGTTTATTACTGTTTCTCCTCCACGCTTTCACGGAAATGTTGTTAAAAAATGTTAAAAACTGATAAAAAAATCCAGAAAAACTGGGACGTAACTTACATTCTTTACGTAATAGAGGATATTGACAGGATATTCTTTATGATTCCGTTAAATTCGTTTTGGGATCCAGTGACCTGACGATTTTACAGGTATACTGGCCTCTCACTGATACTGCCGATGTCTGCTGATATTCATGATCATTCTTTTCCAAACCCTTCGGGAAGCTTTGAATCTGATTTTTCTTCCGTAGTGCGACAGTGTTTTACCAGCAGACTATGCTAGCAGTTTAGTGGCGAGCACTCCTTGACCCATCTTTCTAAGTTACGTTTTGTCTTGTTCTTTCCTTCTCAAAATTGTGGTCTTGGAGTTAGTGGTCTACCTGTATTGGGTTTTATTTATATGTTTATTATACTATAGGGAAACGGAATAGAGAAAGGAGATGTTTGGGTACTCATAAACCGGTTTAACCCTACCGCTAGCTCTTGCTGGTGCCGTTACCAAGTCCGGCTATCCCAAGTTCCTATCGTTGTATTAGATCTACGTTTGTCTTTTGTCTTTTTATTGTTTTTCTTGTGCGGTTCCTTGGTGGATTGTGGCATGTGATTGTAATGTTCGGCCATTGTGGGTGTCTCCTGTTATCTTTCGATATCGATATTTACAAAAAAGATAAATTTGTAACAAAAATATGTGATTTCGTCAATCAGAGGTAGTTTCAAATAGTCGAAAAACGCATGGTGAAGTTGACGCCGTTTATGAATTGTGAACTATTCTGTATATATTGTGGTCTCTACAATTAAGCATGAATAATACATTAAGCACCTACTATATATTCTACATTTTCAAGAGATGTCATGAATGGGTTCACTATCAGGGTCCTTTTTCCGAAATCCTGCCAATTTTCTCGACTTTGCCGGTTCATCGACTGGAAAATATTCCGAAAAGACTCATTGGCAGTCATTCATACTAAACAAAAAATGCATTTTTGTCTTGAATTATGTAAGTTATGAATGCTTGATTGATTGGATCTGTTTACAGTGTATTCATATTGTCGATTTATTTAGATTATTCTAAAGTCAAGACATGGAACACTTTACTATTACCTTACATTGTCCTAAGTTTACAACTACATTTTTGAGGACTTAATTTTTATTTTTACTTAAATTCAGACAGCAGATTAATATTTTTTTTTAAATACTCATTTAGATCTATCATTTTTTTTTTTGCAAAATTTTAGACATTTCTACAAAAATGCCATTTAATTGGGATATTTTTTTAATTAATCGTACAATTGTACATTACTGTAAATAAATATCGTATTTTGGTACAGTGAGTGGATCGGCAATGATCAGAATTTTTCAGATTGAGTGACCCATATCTTTACTTGTTAGAGAACAAGTAACTATTGTTTGAATAATCCAAGATATCCACCAGAAAGAAACATTGTGAACTTACTAGAGATCTTCAGTGGCGGATTTAGACTTTCTTCTAAAGAGGGGGGGGGAGGTGGTGGAACCCAATTTTCCGAAAAACCCCTAGGAATTTTAAATATTTTCCAACCTATGTGGGGGCGGGCCACCCGGGCCCCCTAAACCCGCCATTGATCTTCTTCTGGAACTAATGGGCCACAGAATTGTAACCAAATTTGACCACAACAGTCTTTTTGTGGTTCCCCAAAAAACAAGTTTCGCATGTACATGTTATCCAAGATGGCTGCAAGAAACATAGTTGAACATGAATCTCAAATATCGTATTATTGAAATTACTGGGCCAATTGAAATCAAGTTTGGCGTCAATAGCCCATTATTTGTTTGCTTTATCAAAAGTGTTTGTCAGGTGTATCCTTAATCCAAGATGGAGATCAGCTGGGAACATAGTTTTGATATTTCACCAATGGAAAAACAGATTCAAAGATTTTTACCTCTTTATATGAAACTACTCTTTAAGTGAAACTACTATTTGTTGTATTGGACCAAACCTAGTCACAATAGCTATTTGGCGGTCCCTTGCTAGGGTTTGCCCTTAATCCAAGATGGCCGAAATATCTTATTGACGTTCTTATCTGTCCTGTCTGTAGGCTTTTTGTCGTTTTCTTGAATAAATAACAAAGGTCAAGTACAAGCCTTTTATGCATTTCTGAAGAGAAAAGAAAATATATTGTATCATTTACGCTGTACATAATGTGTGTAACTAGATATTGTCAAATTAAGATTTCCCGTTTTTAATGCCTTTTCATTGAATTATTAAGGTGTCTCAGCGGTATTATTCATCCATCTTTGTCTAATATCTGTAGATAAGTAGATTTTGCAAACTATACTCTCATATAATTATTTTTCTTATCATTTCTATATAAAATCCTGAAATTATCAATTTCATTTTTTGCGCTTGAATCACGGTGACCCCAAAATTTTATTTTACATTTTGAACAACAATACAACTGTTTCTACACAGAAAATTTCACAAAATTCTATAATAGGAAATTAATACCCTGCAAACACCTTAAGTTAATCATTTGCCTGTACATTTCTCCAATGCCCTATTCTTTATATCCAAAAAAAAAAATACAATGTACCATGTGGCGACGCACGCCTGATTTTTAGACACATTTACAACTTTAAACCCCCTGTCCGTCAAGGTCAATGACCTTAAATTAAATCTATAGTCTATATCAAAATTCTACAAGACTATTTTTACAAGTACAATGCAGTATAAAAGCACTCAATTAAAATCAGATTAACTAAGTCAATCTTCACCAACAATTTTATTCAGATTTGTTTCTGATTCTGTTCAGATTTGATTNAAAAAAAAAAAAAAATACAATGTACCATGTGGCGACGCACGCCTGATTTTTAGACACATTTACAACTGGGGTTTACACACTGTCCGTCAAGGTCAATGACCTTAAATTAAATCTATAGTCTATATCAAAATTCTACAAGACTATTTTTACAAGTACAATGCAGTATCAGATTAACTAAGTCAATCTTCACCAACAATTTTATTCAGATTTGTTTCTGATTCTGTTCAGATTTGATTTAGATTTGTTAATGATTTAGTTGTGATTTCATATTGATTCTGTTCATGATTTTGTTCTTATTTCATAGTGATTTTTTCTGATTTCATAGTGATTTGATTGTGATTTCATTGTGATAAAACTTCCCATGCAAATGAGCTATCAAATGCTGTCTACTAAATGCCTTCCAAATCATGATTTCAAAATGATTTAGTAACATGATTTTCTACACTGTTTTTTTTTCGTTTGGGCTAGTTGATTGTTTTGTTAATTTGATGTTCTTACGATAAAAAAAGACTAGCGCAGTAGTTTGTTCTCTTGTAAATATGTTGCTTACCCTTAAATAGACTAACCATATAAATATACACACAAAGACACATTTGAGCAAAGAAATGGGTCCCACCGCCGCCCCTTATATATGTGTTTCTGTTGAATGACTGTGTAGATCACCGATTCTTGTTTAGGACTCTGTATCATTTTAACAGATCCGTGACCCCAATTTATTTTTGCATATTTTTATAGTATACTGCCCAAAGTTCCCGAATTGTCAAAGTCAAAATAAAATATTCTTTGTCAGAAACTAAGGCAATCCAGCTACCTTAAGGTAGATAGACAGTAATATTCATTTCCATGAGATTTTGTTGTAAGTCGGTGCAATTGAAGAACCAATCCTACTTACCCGAAATCTGTAATAAAAGGTATGGGTCACCATGCTTGCTTTTTCTAGAATTGAGATCAAAGATTGCTCATTTTTAGCCATTTATTCACCTAAATTTACATACAATGCACGTGGAAAATATGGAAATGCGATTTTTAGCTTAATAGAAATAAACTTTAAATCCATGAGAATGTGATGCATTTATATGAACAGATAGTTTATGATGTAATTTATTTGTTACAATAAAAAAATGTATATGTCACCATGCTTTTTACGGAGATATTTTGCAAAGTGTCCGGTTTAAACATTATTTACGGGAAAAGGGAGTTAATTCGCGGCAAAGTAAACGAAATATGACGTTTCACATATCTCATTCAATTATGAGATCACAAAGGAAAAGCCGTCAAATTACTGTTCCGGCCCGAAAATCAAACCTACCCAGTACCCGACTCTTTATTTTTCTGATGCGCGATTGATTTGCGCAGCGCAACAGTGTCTATCTACCTTAATTGGATTGAATCAACCCAGTGCATTGTTGTCCGTTATTGTCTATGATTATGAGACAGACATTTTGGTAATTAGCAGTACCGACTATTGGAAAAACAACTTCCGTTGTCAAAAAGGGGGTCAAATGTTTACGTCGTTTTGACAAAATGACGAAAAATGAGTAACAAAAACGACAACAGTGACAGGTATTTTCAAAGGGTTAACGTTAAGTGAAAAAATATGAATGCGCGAATGTTCAAATCTACGCATTCGTTTGTAGGCGTTTTACTTATAATTATACCTTGATATTTTTACCTGAGGCTGATATGCACAGGCATTTCTATTTAAGAGAAACGCTTTCTGTGAGGGGGTCCTTTGATGTACTCAATACAGGGCATATGAAAGGGTCCCTCTCTCCCTATTGATAGAAACGAGTGCCTGTGCTGATATGCCAGAGACAGGGGAGTTTCTTCACAGACACTTTTTCTATAAAGGCCACAGTCCTCTCTTGATCGATAATATTTGCAAACTATCCCTTTTTATGGAACAGTCACTATTTATTTGGTGGGGTTGTATATTTTTTTTCACAAATCTCTGGGATCGAGAATTAGAACTACTGTATTGCTCATATTAAGAGCCCAGGACGCTTAGAAAAATTTGAAAAGGGGGCGCTTATTAAGTAGGAAAAAAATCCTGTTCCAAAACAAAGCTCTTGAAACTAAATTCTTTGATCTTTCATTAGTACACAAGTGTTATCAATGTACATGATGTAAAAATGCTTAAACTATCAAAATCTTTGACAAACAGCATGAACAGAAGAAAAGAATAAGGCAGTACAGTTGATTGGACCAAAATGCAAAGAGAAACTTGAGGAATCGATTGTTTACAACTGGAAACTCAGACGTATACACATGCGCATTGATGAAAAACAAATCGATGAATGAAAATGTATGATATAAATACAGATATTACAGTTTCTAGTTGAGGGAGTCAGGGGGCGCTTAAGGATTTCAAACGAAATTAAGGGTGGGGGTGCTTATAGCGGCAGTGGTGCTTAATACAAAGAATAGGGTAGCAACTTATTTGCAGTCTTGTTTTCTTAGACATGTAACTTTCTTAGTTATAGACAGTCAATCTGAAAAATAATCTCAGAAAATAATAAAAGCGTTTTGATTGAATTTTGAATATGATAAAAAAAAACAAAAGAAAATTTTGTTAAATTTGAAGAAAGCTATCCTTACAAGTCAGAGATAGCTGTGTCCGATATCCCCACAGACAGTCCATAATTAAGGTCCTGTTGATCGTGTAAATAATGAAAGGAAATGCACATGATGCAAAGTCACTACAAATACATGTACATGGTACATGTAGAACCGAGCAAAGGAATAATGCTTCTATTGTTGTTCTTCATCTTGAAGTCACCATGTATGTCAAGCTCTTTAAACTGTGTCCACTTTCATTTTGAATTACTCTTGTTCAAATTTCAGTGGTCAACATGCTCCCCTTTATTTTCAAAGATACAAAATGTTCAGTTGATGTTATATTATTAATGCTAAGTTATTTATATCAGATTATCAAGGAAAATTGGAGAAAAGAATAGACGAGACAGATTGAATTCCCTCTTGACAAAGTTGGCAGAAGAAAATCCATGGAGTGCAACATCAGAAAAAAGAGTAGATAAAGCAGGGATACTTAAACTAACAGTGTGTTATCTGAAATTCCATCAAGGTTAGTACATGTACATACAAGCCAATAGTGTGTTACCTGAAATTTGATCAGGGTTAGAACACAAATAAACTAACATATGTGTTATCTCAAATTCCAACAGGGTAACACATACATAAACTAACAGTGTGTTATCACAAAATTCCATCAGGGTTAGTACACATATAAAGTAACAGTGTGTTTTCTCACATTTGAGACAAGTCAGTACCTATTTTTAGCCCTTTTAGATATCCTGGTCTCAACCCACAGGTGAGATAAGAATTTCACGTGAGGAAATACATTATGATGTTATCGACGTCATAGTAAGTTGCTTAGACATGGCGGACGTCAACTATAGTCTGATTGTACAGAAACTTGGTTTTTGTTTATGACTGTGAGAAAAACAATCAAACACCGTTGAAAATGCAAGATTTAGAAATCTCAGAAACCCTCGGGTAAGATTTCAATGGTTCTCTGACTCGGCAAGCCTCTTCAGAGAAATATCGAAATCTTACCCTTGGGTGTCTGAGATATCTTGATCTTGCACTTTCAGTGGTGTTAGATTGTATTAATCTCAAATTCCACCAGGGTGACACATACATAAACTAACAGTGTGTTATCTCAAATTCCATCAGGGTTAGTACATATTTAAACTAACAGTGTGTTATCTCAAATTCCATCAAGGAAATACATGCATTAACAATGAAGAGATATGGAGTAAATGCAAAAGAGACAAAGTCTCTACAAATACATTTTTGGGTATCTTTGCGC
>MJUU01057604.1:0-39159 GCA_002080025.1 Modiolus philippinarum | reverse complement strand
AAAGGGCCACTTCCGGTCGCGCATGCGCAACCCAAACATGTCATACATAGGTCACGTGACTTCCGCTTCCGGTCACGTGACTTCTCTCACGTCATATCCGCTCTACGTCACTTCCGGTGACGTCACTTCCGGCACCACCACCTCAAATCCTAAGTGAAAACCTCCTATATACTACTAAGGCCTCATAGTGACTTCAAGATAAAGTACAACAATTCAAGCGTTGTTCTATTTGCTTATTCTTACCATGTATTTATAGGGATTTTGTCCCATTTATGTATACTCCTAAATGGTTCTCTTATGATTTTAAGGAGATATGGGACAAAAACATGAATCCCTTTTCTGCTGATCCGTAATAAATGTGTCCGTTTTTTTTTAACTTGAGGTCGGTCGCCTTTTGTCGTGGCGTCACAATAGTAAAGTCGGGAAAAGGCAAACAAATTTTTTACATCATAATACAATTTCAACCCATTAGTGGCCGAAAACAACTTCCTCCCTACAGAGGAGAGACGTGTTTTTCATATCATTGAGGAAGCGTAAAAACATGGCAGAAATTAGAGAAAAAATAATATGTTTTACGTAGCTAGTTTTGTTATTATTTCAAACATGCACTTTAAGATGCACATGTTAGATTTCCAGCAAAGGTGAATTTTGGTGACTACGAAATTATTACAACCATTATCTTGGTCAGTAACAAATATTTTACGAAAGGATATGGAGTAAATGAACATGAGATCGTAACACATATGTTAACTCCAACTGCAATATACGGTAAATAATTTAGGTGCTAAAATATACTTTTATATTGAGGCATCATAGTTGTTTTGACTTATAGTACACGCTAACAGTAACTACGATTCCCTGATTAAAGACAAAAAGTTTATCTACACTCATTAACGTTCAAAAAAAGGTTTCTTACAAATTAAATAAAAGAAAAGTTGGATCAGGGTATAACCCTTTTTGGACTCGGAACGGGCCTTATTTTGGACGTACTTTAGAATTTACCACTTGAGTCCAAGAACTCCATTGACTCAAAAGTCCAGCAATTTGTACTTTCACTTCAAATTTCGAAAGGTTAAAAGAAAAATAACAAATGGACTCGGGGCTTTATTTATAAATTTGGGTGTACTCTGGACACAAAGGGGGGTTATACCCTCTCAAAGATGTCTGGTTACAAGATCAGATTGTTCAATTTACTTAGAAAAACACTTATATACAGTGTGTATGTCAATTTCTGTGTATGTTAGTGTTTATGACAACTTTTGAATTAAAAACATACATCCATTACAGGCTCAACAAAAAGTAAGGTTTGTCTTGAATTAAACATATTCTCAAAAGCAAGATTTGGGTGTAACAATAAATAACATCGGAGAGCGATTTGAAGGAAATTTTTTTATATCGTTGCATTTTATAAAATGAGGTAAGTAAGTTTTAAACGGGTACCCTTTACTTGTTGAACCTAGTACCTCTTTAGTTGAAATAGAAATTCAAAATTGATCAGGAGTTGAAAGAAAGTCTTACTTTTCTCATTGTCAATGTAACAAAGAAATTTGATGTCAAATGAACACTTTTGGTGTCGTAAAATGCACTAACGATTGTTTGGCATGAGATTATTTGCAGATTAGAACGCAAAATAAATTATTGAAGGTAATTCAAAGTTTTATCAGGGCAAAAATAAAAATAAGTGTTCTGATCTTATTTTTAAGATTATAGATTAGATAGAATGACATCAGCTCGGTGAAACTAAGGACAGAATAAACATTATAATAATAAAGAATAAAGCTGGTATTTTGTAATAAGCAATGAAGGGATATGGAGTAAATACAAATGAGATAAAGTCTCTATGAATACATGGCGTTTGTCATTTTCATCCTTTCAATTCTCTTTCTAACATAATTTTCTGTTTGTTTTAATTTTAAAAAATGCAGTTTAAGTGTAAGGAAACTTTTTTTTCTTTTTTCTTATAAAAGATTATTGTTGTCTTGAGTGATGGGTAACTTTTAAAAAAATCTGTATGTAATTAGTTCAGTTTTTCGAATGATACAAGACATGTAGAATCTCTGTGAAAGAGAAATTGATTTGACATTTGAGTAAAGTTTTTTTAAGCTTGTATCACATTTCCAAGTCTATTTCCCTGAAATTATAAATATTAAAGCCCCAGCAGACCGTTAAATTTGTCCTTTTGCTGCATATTACATGGTTTCAAAAGAACATCAAACTTTGAAACCAGATATCGTAAAACAAACGCAAATATCTGGCTCTGAAACTTTATACCACATATAATTAACACGTTTAGATGATTAGTGATCAGTAATGCCAGCTACTGCGATAGAACCCGTCTGTGCCTGACAAGCAATCTAATCCAGTTAAATGCATTTCCTGTTTTAAAGTGCAATTACCAGTCCAAGACTAAATCAAAGTGCAATGTTCTATGGTCACTCAAATAATTCACACGTATTTGCTGATATCGACTACAAATGGCCATGAACGTTTCTGTTTGGATGATGAACTTAATTAGCCTCCAGATAATCAACATTCGCTGGTGATAATCTGAAAATGGATTTCATGTCATCCGTTAACATCTTTATCCAGATGAAATGATTTCTAAGACGATAAAATAGCGCATGTAATGAAAGAAGAGCTCGAAATGCAAAGTTTACTTCCATACCTGTGCCTTACAAAAAATAGTAATGGTGGATTACATGATACCCCGCCACGTTTCACAAAATTTGTAAGTAAAAAGGGGCATAATTCCAGGACAATGTGTACCAATGAACCCAAAATTATACTTGGCCTGTGTTTTGTGGTAAACAATTTACATACCAAGTTTGAAGACAGTATGTTATTTCATTCACAATTTATAAGTACGAAACCCTAAAATTCGCAAAATTTCAAAGTTTCAAAGGGCATAACTCCAGACCCCCTTTGACCTCTGAACCAAAAATCATACTTGACCTGAGTCTTGTGGTAAACATTTACATACAAAGTTTGAAGACTTTGCGTTATTTCGGTCACAAGTTATCAGTCGGAAACCCTAAAATTCGCAAAATTTCAAAGTTTCAAGGGGAATAACTCCAGAACCCCTTGGACCTCTGAACCCAAAATCGAACTTGACATGAGTGTTGTAGTAAACAAGTTACATACCAAGTTTGAAGACCTTGTGTTATTTCTTTCACAAGTTATCAGTCGGAAACCCTAAAATTCGCAAAATTTCAAAGTTTCAAGGGGCATAACTCCAGAACCCTTTGAACCTTTGAACCAAAAATCTAATCTGACCTGAGTCTTGTAGTAAACAATTTACATACAAAGTTTGAAGACCTTGCGTTATTTCCTTCACAAGTTATCAGTCGGAAACCCTAAAATTCGCAAAATTTCAAAGTTTCAAGGGGCATAACTCCAGAACCCCTTGGACCTCNAAAATCGAACTTGACCTGAGTTTTGTGGTAAACAACTTGCATACCAAGTTTGAAGATCTTGTGATATTTCGTTCACAAGTTATCAGTCGGAAACCTTCGGGGGACGGACGGACGGACAGACGGACAGACAGACGGACGGAAGGACACACGACTGAGGGTATCACATAATACCACGCCACTTCGTGTGGCGGGGTATAAAAAAGGAAAATGAACAAAGATACAACGTACAAATATATGGCCCCTGCAAAGTCTGATTTCCATAACTGAAAAATGGATAATGACACACGGTTTAAATATGAGGGCCCTTCTTAATCTGACTTCCATATCTGCATTACAAAAAGTGGGAAAATGGATAAGGATATAACCTATAAATATGAGGCCCTACTAGTGGGCATGTGGTGTCTTTGGTCTTCCGTCTTTTGGTGTTCTTGCTTTTGCCTTGTCTCTGGACTTTGATTTGTGTAATCTTGTGCTTTGTTCCTTCGGTATTCTACTGCCCTTGTTTTGTGACTCCCCTAACCTTACAAAAAGGGCAAAATAGATATAAAGATGAGGCCCTAACAAAGTTTGACTTCCATAACTGTGCCTTACAAAAGTGGGAAAATATTGAGTAGAGAAAATGGCAATTCAACTATCATTAAGTGTGCCCGAACAACATAAATTGAGTTGAATTAAAGTAAAGAAAAAATAAGTTTTAGTAACTTCAGTTTTTCAAATTTTTTGTGGTTCGCACTCGCATAACTCTATTTAAGTAGAATCTTCCACTAAATTAGAATGAGTATCCCAAGTTCTGTTTAAGACACTCGTTTTGATTGGTTGACAGATGCGTGTCTACCGTGTTGACCCTGATGCGAAAATTCATTTTATATAAAATATAATAGTTTTAACAGTCGATATTCAACATGTTTCAAAGAAAAAAAATACATTATCTTTTTTTGTATTTCCAAAGCAATTCGTTAATGTTTAGATGTAAGAATTACATTTAATTTGCATTTATAATAATTGATATTTTAAGAGTAGTCCGTACTACTGAAGCGTATTAGCGCAACACAACTTTTTTTATTATTATTTTGCGCTATAAAGCAAAGGTTTTGATGGGTAATGTATTTGTATATTTGATCCATCATATTGGAAATTTAGAGTCGTGTACGGGTGTGTACAGATAGAATTTGATTTTAGGGCTTAAATTTGCACAAATGCAACAGAATGGAGCATAAAGAATACAATAGTATTCGATGAAAAAATACAATAGAAATTGCGTTCGTGCTTTTTTTACCCAAGGTTATAAGTATCTAGTACGCACAAGATATAATAACGAAATAATCTTTCGACAAACGATTATATAAATAAAATGCCACATAATACAGAATGTACATTTTTGCGTCCATCCAAATCAAATTAAATGATTTAAAATAGTCTAACCATATACCTGGCAAGATATTTGCTGACAATTTGTAAAATGCAAATAGTGAGGAAAATAGTTTTTAAACATTAAAGATATTTTGAATCAGTTTTGTACGATAGTAAAGATTTTTTCCTTTACTTCAACAAAAAAAAAATCTTTTTATAATTGTAAATGTTAATTTTATTAAAGTTTTGCGATATATAATATAAGGAAGATTTATACACCGATATTCAAGTCTATTGATAAATAAAGGGATATGGAGTAAATGTACATGGGACAAATCCCTATATTGCTGCGGTCTACGAAGTAGTAAAACTTCCAAACCTTTCAATGACTCGCCGTCGTGCAAAGACAACATCGTATACATTTTTCAGGTTTTCACGTCTGATATATCTACAATGTCGAAATTTCACATCGATGAATCTAACACATTGTGTAAGCTTGGGGTGTTAATCTTGACTTCATTACAATAAAAGGCTTGCCACTTCCTTGACTGCAGCAATAAATACATGGTATGCATGAAAAATGCCATGGACAAGGCGTTTAACCATCTTTCAAAATTACGTTTTGCTCTATTTACTTCTCTTTTCAAGACTGTGGCCATGGATTAGTAGACTACCTGTATTGAGTTTCATTCTTATCATCATTATATATGGGGAAACGGGACAGAAAAATGGAAGGTTTGGGTACACATAAGCCGGTTTAACCCTACCGCTGGCTGTTGTTAGGGACCTACCATTTAACCTGAAGGGGGGTTATGGTTTTTTCTGGACAGAAAAAAATTATTTATTTTTTTCACGTGTATCAACAAAATATTTTTTTTCAAAATTAACATTATTTTTGGGGGCAGAAAGCCTCCTTCAGAAAATTATTTTTCATCATTTTGGCAGCAAACATATTTTTTTCACATAAAAAATAAACACATGAAGTCGGTACTGCGTCAATGGTTCATGGTAACTTTGTTTTTTAAAAATCATATGATCTCAAATTGATAATTTTTCAAATTTCATACAATTCAAAAAACAATACATTATCCACATCAATGGTGATTTTCTTCACACTGAATTACTCTTTACTGTCTACGATAGCAATTGCTGTTGAGGGAGGTTTGCTGATAAAAATTTCGTCGTTGTCACTTGTACTGTACACTTCATATGAACCCAAATTTTTAATACGAGGCCCCTTCTTAGTCCGACTTCCATAACTGTGTCTTACCAAAAAAAATGGGAAAAAATGAATAAGGATACAACATATAGATATGAGGCACCTACTTAGGCGGACTTCCATAGCTCTGCCTCACAAATATCGGAGAAAAAATGGATAAGGATACAGCATATAAATACAAGGTCCCAACCAAGTCTGACTTCCATATCCGTGCCTTACAAATAAGAAAAAAATGAATAAGGATACAACGTATAGATATGACGCCCTTACTAAGTCTAACTTGCATAACTGTACCGTTCAAAAATGGGAAAAATGGATGGGGAAATAACGTATAAATATGCGGCTCCTACTATGGCTGACTTCCATAACTGTGCCTATATAGGGAAAAATGGATAAGGATATCATTTATAAATATAAGTCTACTGCTAAGGCTAATATACGTAACTGTGATGACAAAGTGGAAAATAATAAGATAAAGATACAATGTATAAATACGAGACCCTACCAAGGCTTACTTCCATAGCTGTGCCTTACAAAAATGGGGAAAATGGATAAGAATATAACGTATAAATTTGAGGCCCCAACCAAGTCTGACTTCCATAAATGTGCCTTACAAAAACGAAGAAAAATGAATAAGGATACAGCGTATAAATATAAGGTCCCTACTCAGTCTGACTTCCAAAATGTGCCTTACAAAATCGGGAAAAATTGATGAGGAAATAACGTTTAGATATGCGGCCCTTACTAAAGCTGACCTACGTAACTGCGCCTTAAAAATGGGGGAAATGGATAAGGATATAACGTATAAATATAAGGCCCCTACAAATCTAATTTACGTAACCGTGCTTACAAAGTGGAAAATAATAAGATAAAGATACAACCTATAAATATGAGGCCCCTACTAAGGATGACAACCATAACTGTGCTTACAAAGTAGAAAATACTTAGATAAAGATACAACTTAAGAAGCCCTATTAAGGATGACTTCAATGAATGAATACAATAAGATATAGATACAACCTATGAGCCCCTTACAACGACATTATCAATAAAGAGTCATTCAGATTGCAGTATTTGTGGCTATGAAACATTTGGTTAAAAAATTTATAGAATGTCTCACATACATGGACAATACTAAGAAACCTTTGTAATATATTCCTGAACTACATAAATGCACTTGTTTTAAGGAGCAAAAATCATATGAAAACAGGAACTTTAAACGGAGGTTCAGTGAAATAATGCCTGGTCGTAGAATCCTTTGTTATTGCATATCGGTATAAAATCATCTTTTATTCTATCGGTCTAGTAGCAATCAGTATGGAAGCAGTATAGAAACCGCCGATCAAAAAATCTGTTATGGACCAGAAGTTGCAGATTGCAACTGTTGGCCTGAACATTGATAGACAAGTTACGTATTTATACATGATTTACTCCATATCTGTTCATTGTTTATACAGCCAACTTCCAGCGGTGCAAGTTTGGTCCTTTTGACACCTTATAGCTTGGAAGCAATAAGAGTTACGCCAAATTTATTGGCATACTACTGAAAGCTCATATCAAGAAGAGTTCAAAGATACAAACCCCACTAAAATCCTTTAAATAATAAAAGTTTACATTTTTAAAAAAGTGCGATTTTGGTACTTTTTGGCTCGGGAACAGTATAGCTAAGCACAATAAATTGGCATACAATCGAAAGTTTACCAGAGGAATCCACAAAAGCAATCCCATCGAAATCCGATGAAAAATGCATTTGCATTTTTAACTCCCTTTTAGGTCCATCATTATCGTTCATTTTTGTTTATTTCTTATTATCTCCTTGGTGCAAAGACCTACGTGATGCCTTAGAAGTAGATGCTGAACGTGTTGAATGGGCTGTGAGTAGACTTGTATCTATGCCCGATTCCTGATTGAGGCATTTTAACCAACTACTTATTGAAGATGTAGTGACTGGATGCTGTGGTTTTACATAATTTAATAAAAGCCATTTTCTATTAATTTTGTTGTCCATATTTCTAATGTCTGCAGTTACTTGAGACAATAAACCTCACAAATGATTTTATCTTTAAATGTGAAAGCTTAACTTCTGGTAAAGATTTACCTGGTTTACAGGTTTTTATTAATTTTGGAATCTTGAATAAGATATGACAACCTTTGTCTAACAAGAAGTCGATATTTAATTTGTGTAGTTCTGATGCTCTTCCTGCTGATGTCAATGCTAATAACATTGTTAATTTCTGTGTTAACTGTCTTAGCGACAGCTGAGCGTATTCACCCAAAAGTATTAAACAGTTTAAAACTTTATCTACATCCCATGAACTTTAATATTTTGGTAAAGGTGTTCTAGTATTAAATATAGCCCTAAGATGATGTACAATATCTCTTTGTTGTTCTGCCGGAATACCATTAATTAAACTATGATTTCATGAAATTGCTGGAGTAAGTCTTAATGTTCCTATAGGCTTTGCTTTCATTGTATAACTGTTAGAAATTTAATTATATTTGCCACAGAGAACTTGATTAATTTGCCTTGGATTACACCAGCTAACCCATCGTGACCAGGCACTGTTGTAAGAAGCTCTTGTCCCTAGTCTCCAGGCTTCATTATGTAATCTTTTAGCTTGTTCTGATAGCTCACTTGTTACTTGAAACTCTCCATGCAGCTAGATGGAGAGTCTAGTCTTTCACCAGGGGATGGATTGTACCCGTTGATGAAATCAGAAGATTGTTGAAACAAAGAATTCTGATCGGTGTCTCTATTGGCATCTGTAGTAAAAGTGGATACCAAGGTTGTGCTTGCCATATTGGCGTAATTTATAGAACAGTGGCTTTTTCTTTTACTATTTTTGACAAACATTTGCTTATAAGGCAGATTGGAGGGAAAGCATAACCTTTTATTCCCAACCAAGGACAGCTTCCACTGAGATAGCATTTGCATCTGGACGCCAGCTTATGAATTTGGGAAGTTGACAATTTAAGCGACTTGCAAAAAGATCTACACTGCATGGATTAAGAATTTTGTTTATTATATTGAAAATGCTTCAATCGCTTGCATCGGGATTGTTTCTGGACTCCCAATCTGCTATATGATTTGTCTTTCCTGGTAAATGTTCTGTAGTCAAAATTATATTTTTTGCATCGCACCAAGTCCAGATTTCGTTTGTTAATTGAAGAAGTTTGTCTGATTTGGTGCCCCCCCCCCCCCCATTATGTATGTGTAAGGTTCAGCAGTAGTATTGTCCGTTCTTAAATGTATCATAATATTGCTTTCTGATTTGATGAATGCTTTTATTCCGAAGAATGCTGCTAAAAGTTCTTTTACATTTATATGTAGCGATTGTTCCTGGATGGTCCACACACCCCCTGTCCTTTTTTTCCGAACAGACTGCGCGCCAACCTTGATTTGATGCATCGGTTGTTATTACTACATCTGGGGTGGAGGAAATTATTGTCCTTCCGTTTGAGAAATCTATTTGATGGAGCCACCAATATATTTCTTCTCTTGCCTGAGGAGTTTTATTTGAGATTCGTAATTTTTCCCCATAAACAGGGACTTTAATTGAAACATTCGCAGGTGTCTGCATTGAAGATTTGAAATTAGAATTGCTTGGAGACTTGAAAGCAACTTTCCTGTAAGGTTTGCCAAATCTCTTACTGTTATTTGATCGCAATTTAACACTGTCTGACGTTTTTTATGCGAATAACCTTTTCTTCGGGTAGATGAAACATCATTGTTTTGGTGTTTATCAAGAAACCTAAAAATTCTAGCTTTTGACACGGAATTGGGTGAGAATTTTCCCAATCGATGATAAACCCCAGATTTTGTAGAATATAAATTGTCGTATCCCGAGATTTTATTAGAATTTGAAGTGACTCTGCCATAATTAAAATGTCGTCTAGATACATAATTAGTCTTATCCCTATTTTTCTTAAAAGGCTTATTACTGGTTTGAATAACTTTGTAAAAATTCTTCGCGCAAAGGCCAGGCCGAACGGGATCACTTTGAACTTGTAAAGAGTCCCCTCCCACAGAAATCTTACATATTTTCTGTGAGTTTGATAAATAAACATCTTTTAGATCTATCTTGCAAAGCTAGTCCTGTTTCCTTAACAGATCTTTTGCCATATGCAAACCTTCCATTTTGAAGTGTTGATAAAGAATGTAATTGTTTAGATTCTTTGAATTTATGACTGGTCGATTTCCCCCGTCTTTTTGGGGACTACAAACATTTGACTGAGGAATTGATCTTTGCAATTCAGATTTTGTACCACATCTACTGCCTTTTTCTGACTTAGTTTTTGGATTTCCTCTCTCAGAATGCGAAATTTTTTATTGTTTATTTTCGGGGAATGTGGCAATTTTTCTTGAAAAGGTATGGTTTCTAATTCTAGACAATAACCCTTTACTATCTGAATTATGTAATGGTAGCTTGTAATTTTGCGCCAATTTGCTTTGAAGTGCTGCAATCCCCCCCCCCCCTTACTGATAGGTTTTTCTGCCAACTTTCTAACTGAAATTTCTGGTTTCGTATCATTGTCATTACATTTTTGTTTACGTCTGATAAATCCAAACTTAACCAGTCTGATTTTCCGTTTGTTATCATATTCGATATATTTTGAATCATTAAAGAATACTGACCTTTTATGGTTGGTGCCATGTCATCTTTTGTCACCTCCTCTGTGACCGCCTCTGCCTCTGCCCATGTTGTGGCCCGCGGAATAGCTTGGAAAATCCGAGGGCCCGTCTTGAAAGGGCGTTCTTTGAGGAAAGTAATAATTTGACCTTGAATAATCACGATCATCGTTTTTAAAACTGCCTGAACCTCTATCCTTTCTACTTTTCTTAAATTGTGGATAGTTCTTTTTGCCGTTCTTTCTCTTTTTATAAGCCAAACCCTTCACTATCAAGGTGGCATCGTCCTGGATTTCACTGGCCTTTTAATAAACCTTTTTAATTCATCCCCAAACAGTTTATTGCCACTTGAACGTAATTTCTCGTCATTGTCGTCCAATAACTTTTTTGCTTTCTTGTAATCTGTTATAAGAAGCATAGTGTGAATTCGTCTGTGCCTTTCAACCGATAAATTGGCTTGACCTAACAGACACACAATTTTCTCCATGTAATTACACATGGCGTCAATGTCCACCTCGTCAACCTCCGCGGTTGATCTCGATTTATTTCTTAGGCCATCCATCATTGCCCATAATTTGCTGATGGGACCCATTGGTCGAAGGATTTTCTTTTAGATGCTTTGAATACCCTTCTCTGCACCCCTGTCTAATGAGACCCCAAGTTGACTAACTGTGGGATAGACAAAATCGTCCATTTCTTTCACTTCGAAAATGGCGTAACTCAGAATGGGTGCAGTGTCCAATATGTTATTCTGAACAATATCGTCTTTTAAAAATGTGCAAAAATACTTTTTTGCATAATTTAGCTGTTCTTAGGACAAGCCTGACGAAATCTTTTTACTTGAAAACTCCGGGTTAAATCTGGAATAACCGTCTCAGAACTTACACTTCTTGTCTGCGTATTTTTCTCCGCAGATTTCATTTTCCTCTGTTCTGTGTCCGTGTCGGATTCGGAACTACTATCATCCGAATCGCTGTCCGAACTTTCAGACTCGCTAAAACTACATTCACTTTCACTTGAAATAGTTATTTTGTGTTTTCTCTTCTTTTGTTGCTTACTTGAAACATTGAGATTTTCGGTTGGCGTGGCCGTTCTACTACTGGGACCGCCATTACTGACGCTATCATTCTCAGACTCGATGTCTGACATTTCCTTTGCGTGTATACTCACGGGGCCTAATCTGCTCGAAAAATATTTTAGGTGATTCCCGAGATAAGTAATTTAATTGTGGGTGATTTCAAAAAATATGTAAACAAACCCGCTTCAGAAATGACAAGGTGAGAATCTTTCAACTATATTAGTGTTCATATAGCATTGTTTACAAAGAAATTGTGCTTATTCTATGGCGACAGTCATAACGATTTTCCCTGTATAAGTTTTAGTCCAAAATCATTTGTACTTTTTGTGTGAAACGTGCACAAAAGAGAATATTGTGAGCAAATATTTGAACTACTAGTCTTATTTAAGAAATAAATGTCCTATTTCAATGTCTTCTGAAAGTTTGTTCGCTTTATTTTAAAAGCTCGAAATGTTGTTTAAGAACTGCAAGCATGAAAACGGGTTTAAATTTGGCTTTTAAGAAAAAAATACAGTATAAGCAGATTTCTGTGGGTGATCGTCAGGAGTAAGTCAGTTTCTGAGGGTGAATACAAAATCTCTAGAACAATCAAGCTCATCATGTTTAAAAGTAAAGAAGCGAAACATAGCAAAAGAAAATGCACTGACTATTGAAAAAAAATAAAGTGCACAACCAAATTCTTCAGAAAGTAAGCACTTTCTCACCCTACCTGTAATACTTTCTATGTAACCAAAACCTGGGTGAGATTTTTCTGTCTCGCCCGTGGTTGAGACAAGCTACACGCACAATTTCCCGCCAAATTATGATGATCATCGTTCTACATGAATTTAAGTTTGTCGGTTATTCGAACATAATTAAAGTCATAATTATTACTACACTGATGTGTTATGTGCTGATAATGTTTCAGTCTGTAGTGTGATTTTACGGAAAGCTAAAAGCTAAAATTGCCTTTTAAAAATCCCGCGCTCAAATGTTATGACGTTGCAAAGAAAAGGGACGTAACTCCCGAATGTAAATAAACGACATGAAGGTGAAATTCAGATTTTCTGACATAATATATGAGAAATTACAGCGTAAAAATACAATAAACAAAACTAGACTAGAAAATGATTCTGTAATGTGTTATGATTTGAATTATTTGAATGTATTAACAGTATCGCGTTGTTACGCCTGGTCATGAGAGCTGTGTCCAATGTCAACAAGTCATTCGTGTTGGTAGGGTGAGAAAAAGAATCAAACACGGGTTGGTGTGCAAGACAAAGAAATCTCAGACACCCGCGGGCAAGATTAGACAGTCTCTGACTCGGCAAAGCCTCGTCAGAGACATCCTTAATCTTGCCCTTGGGTGTCTGAGATTTCCTTGTCTCGCACACCCATCCGTGTAAGATTCTTATAGTCTTGTCACTTGAAATAGCTTGTAGATTCTAATATTGTTGGTTCAGTAAAAAAATCCAAATTTAATACTATATTTCTCCGGGGTTTGCTAGATTGAAACAACAATGAAATTAATGACAACCGTCACATGAAACAAAAAATATTTTAAAAAGTTTACAGGGAAGTTAAAGAATTTCTGAGTCAAATTTACGTTCACGCTGTTAAAATTTGCGCACAAATACTAGAAAAAAAAGAAAACAATTATCTTGTCGCAAAATAAGGCAAAAATAATAAATCAAGCATATCATATGTCTTAACGGCATATCATAGATATAAGTAGCATATCATATAGGTCTAGGAAGCATTTCATTTGGTCATAGACAAGTTCATATTAATGTCTTTAAAGACATAACATAGGTCTCAGGAGTAGTTTATTTATCAAGCTGCATATCATAGGTCTTATGATCAACAACAGCAGTCAGCCCATACAATGTCAAACTCCACTGCTATAGAATGTCATTCGCTTATAATTACATTCACTACATCGATGGATTTGATGTTCTGAATGTGGATCTTGAGGAAATCCGAGATACCTCCAGTTTTGTTGAGTTCACACTGTTAGTGCTTTAGTAACGTTCCATTTTTTTCTTCGTCATGTTGTGTCCATTTGGTGTTACATTGAATTGCCATCTTTTTGCAATTTACAATTAAGAATTATCCCCTTCCGTCCTTTTCGTCTCGTTATTCCTTTGCTGATATAGTTAAATGTTGACTTTGACAATTAATGTCACCTAACTTAAATGGTGAAGGTTCCAGGTCTCTGCAACATGCCGATTAGTAGTACAGAGCAGTGAAGGTCAACCACTCAAAAAATACCAACCGCACGGCTGCGTTTAAAATTTTTGTCATGACCTAACAAACATTTTGCCCTTACACTTCATCATCTTTCTTTTACATTCCCGATTTTCTGCTAACAAAAATCTAACAGAAATAAATAACTCTTTTACTGAAAATAGATCGATATGCGGCCCTGACTTAAAAGGTCCCATATCGATATTAATTTTTATCTAACATTGAGATGACTACCTTGATAGAGCCCGGTTGCTTACGAATATGCTACTTCAGCAAGGATTTGATACCCATAACTCGAAGTCATCACTACAGAAGTCACGATCTTATGGACCGCTATTGGATATATGTTTGCCTGATGACAACAGATCTTTCCCTTTACAGCTCTCTAACGGATTTGACACAGTCTGTGCCAAAAACTTTTTTATTCACTAGCCCTAAGGGGCAAGTAATGTCCCGTATTATACTAGCCCGAACTCAATTTCACTAGCCCTTTTAGAAGATTCTTTGTAAATAAGGTACAATTTCAACTAGCCCTCCGGGCTAGTGACTTCAAATTTTCACTAGCCTGGGACTGATTTTACTAGTCTCGGGCGTAGGGCTAGTGGCTAAAGGCACAGACTGTTGACATAATGACCGGAGTTGACATGTTCAACAGGGTAGGTGTCTTATACATGTAAGAAGCAGGAGATGCTTACTCTAACAGTGCATCTGATCTCAAACATGGTTTTAATTGGGTCCGTGTTGTTATTATTTGTGTCTTCATTTTTCTCTTATATACTGTACTCATGTGGTTTCCTTGTTTCTTGGTTTTTCCGATGTTGCCGTTGTCCCTGGATTGTTCGTTTCTTGACTCGGTTCTCACTACAACATTGCAAGTATATGTCTCTGAAATATCACAGAAATACTACCTAATACAAGATGTCTGATGCAAAAACTTGTCGCCTTAGTGTTAAAAGAATGGCAAGACCTTGCGAATCGATATAGCGAAAACGGTGCAGTAGGGGTGATAATCTGACGAAGGAAGAGTTATGTACCTCTGTTCTGAGATTGGAGCAGACAGGGCCATGTTTGTGTCAATTATTGCCTCCAGGTCATTAGAGAAACAAATTCCACAACTGTATCTAGTGAGATACGACGTTTCTCAACTTTGAATAGTGCAATTTCGCGTATTAAAGTTAGAAAATTTATCTGTATCATGTCTCAAGTTGAAAAAGTCGTATCTCACTTGATGCTGTTGTGGAATCTATATATTACGCAAAGCATTGAAATGATATGTCCTGTAATTTTCACAGGAGTTGCAGCGGACCATATTACAGTGAAAAGCCTTCAAAATTATATCCAGAAAAATTACAATTATTAATTTATATCATTAAATGGTACATTTTTTTGGACGGAAGAACAGACATTTATACTTTTTCCCGGCTAGAAAAGCAACGGCCTTAAACTTAAGTATCATCAGTGGATAAAATATGTTCTCCCAACCTCAGCAGATGGTTAAATGTGCAGGCGAACGTTTAACCAACGGGCATTGATTAAACATCTGACACATTTCTAGCCATTTTGTATTTTTTGAGTTTAACAGAAATTTCATTGAGGAAAAACAGCCTTATTCAGACAAGTCGTGATTCACTCTCGATGGTAAAATTTCGATTTTAACATGCCCGTTAAAGCTCACACTTTTTGAAAATTTAAATTTTACTATCTCTAGTGAAGCTTGAAATATTTTAAAACCACTCCTTCCCAAAAAGAGGATCTACTTGTAATTAATTAGATTTCACGATTTGAATGGAAATCACCTCTTAAATATTAAAACCACTCCTTCCCAAAAAGAGGATCTACTTGTAATTAATTAGATTTCACGATTTGAATGGAAATCACCTCTTAAATATGTCGTTCTCTTGAAATCACCCAAATATTTGTGCTTATTCCATTTATTTTCTGATATATATCGATTTTAATTCTATTTAAACTGTTTAATTTCACATTTTTTGGTAAACAGAAGAGCATTACATGTATTTTTATTCCCTCCGAGAACTGTAGCTTTCTACAGAAGTGAATTGTGTAGTCGTCTTCAGTTTTTATGTGCGCCAATGCCACTGTTGTGCACGCTTCAAGCTTAAATCAATGGAACTTGAAAACCCTGGTATGGTCAGTTCGTTTAAAAATCAAATTGTCCGTAAAATGCGCATAGTTATATTTTTTTGTTTGGTTGATTTCGAAAATAAAAACGATTTTTATATGGAACAATCCATTTCACCCAAACATTTTTTACGTATTCGCGAATTCACCCACACTTCTTTACGAGCAGATTAGGCCCCGTGATACTAACACGATCGTCCGATATCATAAACAATTTTGATTTTCTAAATATACAATTCAGAAATCAACAGTTCCAAACACTAGACGTTGGAACTTCTTTCTTTGTTCAATAATTTTACGAAAATTTTTCACGTGTAATCCGAGATGAAGATGCTGACCGCAAGCCAATTTGGAGAGTGAGTTTCCTGATAAGAAACAAAGCTTTCAAGAGGCTGACTGCATCGCCACCTTTCAGGTGGATTATGGGAGAAAACACTTGAATATCTTAAGGTTATGAAATGAAATTATTTCTCTATTTAATTGACCCGACTGGTCATGGTTCAATTAT
Organism: Modiolus philippinarum; assembly: GCA_002080025.1. Classification (NCBI taxonomy): domain Eukaryota; kingdom Metazoa; phylum Mollusca; class Bivalvia; order Mytilida; family Modiolidae; genus Modiolus; species Modiolus philippinarum. The sequence continues at coordinate 22,596 of MJUU01057604.1, read as the reverse complement.
ATCGGGATTATTCGTCTTAAACTTACCTACAAGACAGAGAAAATTAAGCCACGCCCAACATGTTCAATAAAGTTTAGTATTAATCAAGATTGCACGGCTTGTGAATAAAACAAGACAGAAAAACTAAAATTGTATATCGTATCAAGGGTTGTGAACATATGAATGAAGAGTAAAACTTTCGGTCGACATGGCATCCGGTGAAAGTTGCCTTGGTTGAAAAACATTCAATTTCAATTTTGGCCTTTATTGGATACGGTTTTGCTTAAAATGTCGGCATTTTCTGTCCGGATTTGTCTACTGGTGTATAATTGATTAACATTGCTTCACCCTGGCTTGTACACTGAACGTCATATTATTTTAAAATGGGTTTACGCCATCGCAGGTCACATGCCCGAAGAGTGAATTACAACATAAAAAACAATAAAAATCTCGTAAATGTTAAAGATTTATATACCGTTTTTAATACAATGTCGGCATGGCTTGTTTACTAAACTTTGCTCAATTTCTGTGAATCAACTTTACAAAATCTCTTTGGAATGTGATACCATGTCTGTAAATAGCCCGATCTATGAATGTTCGAAAATTAGTGATGCTTTCTGCTATCATCGGCTTTATCCGAGAATCGAGAAACCCGATGAACATGTAAAACAATTTTTGAAAATTAAATATATAAAAGAAGGAATTGATTTAATCGACATCGCAGGCATTTTTCGGGACCCAGATATTAAAAAACTTGTTCCCGTTTATTTTGACAACCAGGACATGCCTGTCATTTCCTTCTCTTACAAAAAGCCTACTAGAAATATTTTTTTCAATTACTCTTCTATAACCTGTGATGCTAATTTCTAGAAGAACTAACCCACCAGCTGAGACTCTCCAGCGTCACCATATCGCTATGACCCATGTGGACTTGTATTAACGGGAAACTTGAACATCATCGATGATAAAGAAGTTAGAAAATTCTTTAGAAAGGGGCCTAAATATCGCCCATCTTCGAAAATAAACTGGCAAGCATGTAGTTGCCAATTATTGTTTAAAATGATGCAAACGAAAAAGTGCAGACAAACACGCACTCAATATGTTCAAAGATAGTTATATTACAAAAGTCACCAACAGAATAAATTTTTATAAAGATAATTATAAAGAGTTACCGCCTAAGCTGTCCGTAAACAGAATTAAGTTAAAATTGAGAGATGTTAGCAATTAATATGTATTCGTACTAGTCGATAAAGCGTCCAACAACGTTTCTATTATTTGAAAGAAATATTATATTGATGTCAAACAAAATGAATTGGCAAAGTCTTGACACTTTCGAACGTACTAATTTTGACAAAAGAACATTAACCAAACAGCACTACAGCGATGCAGATATGCTTCAAGTTCCAACTAAAGATCACACCTTGCCTACTATGTACTGGGTTCCTAAGCTTCACAGAAATCTCTACAAACATCGTTTTATATCGGCATCGAGTAATTGTTCTACCACTAATTTATCCACCCATTTAACAAGTGCGTTTACCTGTTTTTAAGAGTTAGTTATCAAATACTGTGAAAAAACGTATCAAAACTCTGGTGTAAATTACTTTTGGAGTGTAAAAAATTACATTGAAGTTTTAGATGAACTAAAATCAATAGAAAGACCAGTTTCGTCTATTGACAGCTATGATTTTTCTACACTTTATCCTTCCACATAAATTGATTAAATCTAAATTGGGACAACTTATGAAATGGTCTTTCAAATTTTCTGGTCTTCAATTCATTTGTTGTAATAAAAAGTAAGGATTCTTCTCTAACATCACTTACAAAAATCATTGTTCCTTGATATGCGATGACATGATTAAGGCAATGAATCATTTGCTATACAACATTTTTGTTCATTTAGGTAATATCGTCTATCAACAGGTCATTGGAATTCCCATGGGTGCAAACTGTGCACTTCTCATTGCAGATCTTTTCCTGTTCTGTTACGAACTGGAAAAACCTACAGAATGGAACCATACAAAACAGTGATCAACTTATTTCAATTTTCAACGGTAACAGCAGGTATATCGACGATATCCTTACTACTGACAATCCCCAGTTTTACCCACAAGAACTGAAACTTAATAAATGATTCTAAATACTGCCCATTTCTCGATTTAACTATCATCGTTGATTCTGGAAAAATTAAAACTAAAATTTATGATATAAGGGATGATTTTGATTTCACTATTACTATTTCCCTTTTCTTGATGGCGACGTTCCTGCAGCACCATCATACGGGATGTATATATCTCAACTGGTACGATTCGCACGCGTCTGATCTACTCTTGACTTCAATTAACGTAACCTTACTTCACATCCAAACTATTACAACAAGGTTACAGATTTCATAGATTGATAAACACATTTAAGAAGTTTTATAGAAGATGTGAACATTTGATATCTAAATATAATGCGACTCGGAAACAGCTTATTACTATAGGCATTTCACACCGAAATGTTGTTAAAAATGGAAAAAAAATGATAAAAAAATGATAAAAAAATCCAGAAAAACTGGGACGTAACTTTCATTCTTTACGTAATAGAGGATATTGACCGGATATTCTTCATGATTCCGTAAAATTGGCTTTGGGATCCAATGACCTGAAGATTTTACAATTATACTGGCCTCTCACTAATACTGCCGATGTCGACTGAAATCCATGATGATTCTTTACCAAACCCTTCGGGAAGTTTTGAATTTGTTTATTAATCCGTAGCGCGACAGTGTTTTACCAGCAGACTAGGCTCCTTGAGCTAGCGACGAGCACTCCTCGACCCCTCTTTCTAAATTATGTTTTGTCTTCTTTCCTTTTCATGATTGTGGTCTTAACGTGAGTGTTCTACCTGTATTGGGTTTTATTTGTATGTTTATTATACTATAGGGAAACGAGATAGAGAAACAGGAGGTTTGGGTACCCATAAACCGGTTTAACTCTACCGCTCGCTGTTGCTAGTGCCGGTACCAAGTCCGGCTATCCCGAGTTCCTATCGTTATCTATGTTTGTCTTTTGTCATTTTATTATGTCGCCCCAGACGTATTCGGGACGACATATTGTTCTTTGTCCGTTTCTCTATTATTCATTATTATTATTATTGTTTCTTTCTTCCTCCTCTTTTTGTCCACGCCAGTTCTCAATGATGCCTGGACAGAATTCATTGATATTTGGTACAAAGTTGGATCACCTTATGAAGTTGTACCTCCACCAAAAAAATTTTCAAAATGGCTGCCATTTCCAAGATGGCGGCCAAGTTACGTCAACTTTTGAAATTTTTCGGATTTCAATGAAAATCATAAAATCTCAAACATGCCTTGACAGAATTCATTCATATTTGGCAAAAAGTTGAATCACCATTAGTTGATGGTCATGCACCAAAAAAATGGCCGCCATTTCCAACATGGCCGCCACGTAACGTCAAAATTTCAAAGTTGTCCGATTCCAACGAAAATTGATTTATTGGTAGATTTTGACAACGCGAACAAGATGGAATCATGGAATTGGCTACCAGGGGGCGACATCAGCTATTGCTTGCAATTGTAAATCTAGTTGTTTTTCTTGTGCGGTTCCCTGGTTGATTGTGACATGTGATTATAATGTTCGGCCATTGTAAGTGTTTCCTGTTATCTTTCCCTCATTAATTGTTTATTTCAATGACTTCTTTTTTAGATCGTTGACTTTTATTGTACTTTGCTAATGCCAAATAGAGTAACTCAAGATGAAAAAGCTACATTCTACAGGATTATTAAATCATTAGCCAAAGGAATAGCATGATGTAATTGTATTAAAGATTACTTTGAAAATTTATTTACCCATGCACGAAATGTAATGCATTACACTGATTTTATTGCCAAACTTCACTTTATTTCTGTCCATAAAAAATTGAAATATTTTGCATATTAGTGCGTGTAACTTGAAATGCGCTGGTAAAAGTTGCATTTTATTTGGACTTTGTCATGTAAGAATGTTATCACACACAGTTCGTTATTATACACTTTCACGATACCTGCGTTCCTACGATCATGACTAGAAAATGATAACAATTCCCACAAAAAATGACGTCGTAATACAATAAATCAAGACGTCACATATATTACGTCGTTGCAATTTACCCAAGCAAAGACACTTGAGTGTATGTGCAACCATAGTGTATACAACTCGAAGAAATTACAGAAATTATGTGCCATTATGTGACATCATGGTTTTAGATAATTAATAGTTGTGGCATACTTTTATCAAATGACTAAATACCGAAGTTACTGCGAATTTTAATTCTGCATATGCGCATTTCGACAACTTATGTCTCTTCAGTGCAGATAAAATCTAAACGTTTGGAAGACCATAAACTCAATGATGTTTAAAACTGATAGAGAACTAAAAACCAATATGATCTAAATATAAAGCCAAAAGAGCCTTGCATGAGGGAGATACTCCTTAGTTTTCAACAAAATTTACAAAAATCTAGTTATTGTAAGGTTCCAAATAGAATCGGCTTTCGGGTCAGAACGATAATATCACTGTTTCTAGTAGGGTTAATTTGTTATTGAATAATAAAACGCCTACTTTATAGATAATACATTACATATTTACGCCTTTAAGCCTCTTTTGATATTACCCTTATTTTGAGTTAAATACGACTTTTACAACACTAAAATGACAATTTCGTGTTCCGAACAAATGTAACTACGAATCACCAAGCAATTAATATTACATACATAGATGACTTTAGAGGAACATTAATGAGTTTATTGGGATATCATCATGTTCTAATCAGAGACGCACGTTTGTGTCCGCTTAAAATCAACATCCTTTAATGAGCTTGTTAGTAAAAAGTAGAAACCTACCTATCAATAAAACAAAACAAGGTCAATGTAGAAATAGAACAAATCATCATAAGATATGGGCTGTATAACGGCAATTCCATGAGGGTTTACCATTATTTTAATTCCTTTATTAAGACAAGTCTCTAAAGGAGAATACCTACCCATGTATTTTCACTCCATATTCCTTTATTTTCTTTTACAATGGTATAGTTGACCACGATTAAAAAGTAAAAAAGAAACCAAAATATACAAATTAAAAACCATCTAAACAGGACAACAAATTGGAAATGACTAAATACCGAAGTAACTGTGATTAACTCAAAATTGTTTAAAAACTGATAGAGAACAAATAACCAATAAGATATAAATGTAAGCCAATATTAGCTAAGGACAGAGCTTTGCATGAGGGGGATACTCCTTAGTTTTAAACAGAATTTAGAAAAATTCAGATATTGTACGGTTCCAAATAAAAATCGGCTTTCGGGTCAGCACCGAAGTACCGACTACTTGGCTGGTGAATACCAAAGAAGGGATGATGATTAACATTTCGGCCGTATGGCCTTCCACTAGGGGACTACCGGGATGAAATACGGAGAAGAATGTGGAAATGACGAGAGAAGGCAGACTTAATGGCGTGTCACAGATATTACCTATGAAAATCGTGCCAAATCCTGAACATTATCAAAAACGAGAATAAAACATTAGTTTTCTGTACTATGCAAAAATGAAATTTTAATACATAAATAATATTATAAAATAGACTGTTTCTTACCATTCACGCAAACGGGTATTCATCGCCCAGTAGGTGAACATACTAGACCTACACCGCATACTAGAAATGCATGTAACTGTCCTTACAAGCTAGTGCAGGTGAGAAAAATCGACATTTCCTTGAAAAAAAATCATCCATTTTCTTGGAGCTGCTCGACCCTTTGGCATGAATGTTAAGAAACAGTCTATTTTATCATAATATTTATGAATTTAAATTTCATTTTTGCACAGTACAGAAAACTATTTTTTATTCTCGTAATATATTTAACACATTTGCTATTTATCAACAGAAAATTGTTATACAAATGGGCACGAACTGCGCCCCTCTTCTCGCAGACTTGTTCTTACTCTCCTATGTGACTGAATTTCGTTAGGGACTCGTAAAAGGCTACATCTTTCAATTTTACCTATTGATACATTGTTTCCATTTATAACGCATTTTTTGCTAAATGGATAACATCAATATATCCTTCATAATCAGAAATAAAACAAACAATGGAAACTCTTAGATCTATATCTTTTTTTATGTACTTACATCTCGAATTCGACAAAAATTGTCTTCTCAATACTAAAATTTACGTTAAAGGGGACAACTTTAATTACAAAGTTTTCTACATCTCTTGCTTACGGAGTGTATGTTTCACATTTGATTCGTTAAACGAGTAGTTAACACTAATTATTCGGACTTCCACTTTAGGCATTTTCATCGCTGTGACAGCCTTACCAATCGGGACTTCCTTCAAAAATTCCGCCTCATACGATCATTTAAAAGGTATAGTAGTCCCTTATGGAAAAATTTAAAGTTTCTTTCCGAACTGTGATTCAAGATTATTTTTAAGTAGTACTGGGATAAACAAAACATATTGTCTTCCATCTTCCAATAGCAATTGTCGTTGAGTTGCCACGAGAAAGGGAGTTTTGGCAAGTCATGAAAATGTCTAACCCATAATTTCTGTTGAAAGGCCTTTATCAAGTGAAGTGTACAATTCTAGGGTAGTTTCGCCCCTACTTAGTCTTCTTGCATTTTTTGTTTTAGCTGCTGACAATTCTGAAAAGTCTATCATTTTTATATTATAATAAGATATTAAACCTCTGGTGTAAATTACTTTTGGATTTTGAAAAATTCTGTTGAAGTTAAGATAAACTTTAATCATTTAAAGACAAGTCTCATTCATGGACAGTTATGATTTCTCTGCACTTTATACATCCCTTCCACATAATTTGATTAAATCCATTTTGGAACAACTTATTTAATGGTCTTTTAAATTTTCGGGTCTGCAGTTCATTTGTTCTAATAAAAAGCAAGGATTCTCCTCGAATATTACTTAAAATAGTCATTGTTCCTGAACATGTATTGACATGATTCATGCATCCATCCATCTTTTGATGAACAACATTTTTGTTCGTTTTCTCAACATTATTTATCAACAGTTCATATGTATTTCCATGGGTACAAATTGTGCACCTATCATTGTAGATGGGTTTTCCTGTTAAGAACGAGACCTGATGAAAAAAAAAATTCAAAACGGAACCACATAAAACAGCGATTAACTTATTTCTATTTTCAATGATAACAGCAAATATACGGACAGGATATCCTAGCCATTGACAATCCCAGTATTTAGATGCTTACTCTACCGGTACACCTGATCTCGTCCATGGTTTTGTAAAGGACTACATTTTATTGAACATGGTCAAGTTTTCCGACCTCTTCCAAGATGGCCGTTAGCTGGGAACTTCGTTTACCATTTGAGCCTAAGGGAAAAAATTATAAAATCTCATTCTGAAAAAGTTAAGGACAATTGGAAGCAACCTTGGTCACAATAGTCTTTAACTTGGCCCGTTTGAAAATGTTTCTGTAAAGTCCACATCACATCCAAGATGGCTACCAACAGGGAACATAGTTTAACCTTGTACCATATTGGAAAGCTTTCAAATATCTTCGCCTCTGAAACAATAATGTGAACTTTCTCCAAACTAAGTAACTACTAGGCCAATTGGAACAAAACTTGGACACAACATCCTTCGTTGGACTCCCTTGAAAAATATGTCCGGCAAGTCTGCATCCAATCCAGGATGCCCCTAAGCGGGGAGCAAACTTAAACATTGTATCCTTTGGGAAAACATTCAAAATTTTCTCCTCTGAAACAACAAAGTCAATTAAATCCAAACTTTGTCACTATGTTCTATGGTAGTCCCCTTAAAAAAATCTGTTTGATAAGTCACTAATGGAGAACTTAGCTGATTGTACCCTATCGGAAAACACACTAAAAATTATCTTGTCTGAAACAACAAAACTAATGGGATCCAATCTTGGTCACAACATTTCAGGGGCGGTTCGATAAAAAAGTCTGCACCCTATTCTAGATTTCAAATAGAAGGAAACTAAATTTAACATCTGACCTTATGGGAAAACACATTCAAAGATCTTCTCCTCTAAAACAACTAGGCAAATTGAAACAAAGCTTAGTCACAATTGTGTTTGGGCGGTGCCCTTTAAAGTTTGTGATTTTTATGTTCATTCCTCAATTGACCTTAAAAAGGGTGACCATATCAAAAATGGTTGCCATCATGAATATTGTTCAACTTTGAGGCAAATACTAGTACTATCATGTTCTTTTAACATACTTGAGAATGAGATCCTGCATTATTAATGGTTATTTGGACTGTCTATGTAAGCCATGGAAAACAAAATACATAGTGTACATCTACAATAGGTAATTATGGTCCTGCATAGGAGTAGTGGATACCAGGTGGTCACAATATTGTTTGAATTGAGCTAAAACATTTCAAACATCTAACAAAAAAGTAATTATTAGGAAATAAAATGCATAGTGCACATGTACAATCTGTAATTAAGCTCCTACATAACTTTCATCAAATTCCAATTAATAGATTAGGAGGAGTGGAGAATACCAGCTTTTGGGTACAGTAAGACGGGCGGACGGACACCATGAACACTATATATGTCCCGCAAAGCGGGGGTATAAAAAACGAAAATGTGTCAATGAGACACGGATACCCCGCTAGATATATATCAGCAAACAAGAAGTAGATGAGACATATACTTGAAATGGGGAGACTCGGTACTCATTATACCAAAGCATCAGACCAAAAATCAAATCATTACTACACGCACAAGCTGACAAATCCAGAAACTAGCCAGAAACTAATTAAAGATTCAGAAAAGCTGGGACGTAACTTACATTCTTTACATAATAGGGGGTATCGACATGATACTCTGCTTGCATCCGTTCAAATAGTTAAATTAGCCTTGAGATCTAGAGACCTGAAAATTGCACACACATACTGGCCTCTCACTGTTACTGCCGATGTCTGCTGTTATACATGATGATTCTTGACAAAAATGTTCGGGAGGTTTTGAGTTTGATTTACCTTCCGCAGTGCGACAGTGTTTTACCAGCAGACTAGGCACCTTGAGCTAGCCGACAGTTTAGCGGCGAGCAGCCCTTGACCCATCTTTCAAAATTACGTATTGTTTTCTCTACTTTCAAGATTATTGTCATGGAATGATTAGTCTACCTGTATTGGGTTTTATTTGTATGTTTATTATATTATAGGGAAATAGGACAAGTGGTACCCATAAACCGGTTTAACCCTACCGTTGGCTTTTGTTGGTGCCGGTAGCGAGTCCGGCTGTCCCGAGTTCCTATCAATGTTTACGTTTGTATTTTGTCTCATTTGTTTCTCCCTGCAGATTGTGGCATGTGATTGTAAATTTCAGCCATTGTAGATGTTTCCTGTTATCCACCTTTTTTGCATTTAGATGTTGTTTTTTTTTTTATTTATTTAAATTATCATTATTATTTTTCTTATTTAATTTGTTTTTGTTTTTTTTGTTTTTTTCTGTAAACCAATAAAAGTAAATCCAAATGGGATGAAAAATAAGTAAAATAGAAAATAAAACAACACAACACAAAAACCAAAGAGAAATGACAGAATATATAAACATTGTAATATGCAATTATATATGAGAGACATGTTTTCCTGATAAAAGTCTGAAAACTTGTAAATTGTTGATTTTGGTTTCCCATTCCTAGAATTATCAGTTATTGTATGGACAATAAATGAGTTTGTGAATAACCAGATTGTTCAATCCCTCAGACACTATTATTAGGTAGTACGTGAAAATGATAAATACGGATATTACTGGTATAAAGCGCAGTTGTTTTGCATTTTTGTATTGGCTTCATCAAAATACAAGGTAGAAAAGACTAAACATTATATTTATATTAACATTCATTAATTGTAGTGAATACTTTGTGATACTAGACACGTGAATATAGAATGCATGTCAACTGAAGTTTGAAATAGATAACAGAATTACCGAAGTTACTGTAAATCCAGTTTCCGCAAATGGCCATCTTCACAACTTAAGTCTCTTCAGTGCAGAGAAAATAAAAACATCTGGAAGACCATTAACCAAAATTTGTAAAATCTGAAAGCGAAAAAAATGACCAAAAAGATCGAAACAAAAAAAGCTAAGATCAGCTCAGCACAGAGCTTTCCTTCAGATAGATGTTTCTTAGGATGCAGGAGATAGTTATATTGGCCGACGGATGACTTTGTTTTTCTTACATTTTATATTTCTTAAGATGTTTTGATTTGATCTGCACTGAAGAGATATAAGTTGTCGAAATTCGCATATGCAGAAACTTAATTCACAGTTACTTCAGTATTTTGTTATTTCTGTCCTCCAAACAAAACTTACTTTAAGCAAAAAAAATTGTATATAAAGTATCTCATAACAAGTTAAGTCAAGCAATCAAGACTAATTTGAAGAGTATTTATGGGTATTAAAGTTGAAATTTGAATTTCAAAAGGTATCCGAAAACGGTGGACGGTACCCTATTTCCGGTCAACAACAGCATTATTCGTGTAAACACTTGGACAAATCTGGGATTTGGTTGTTAATTGGTATATACGATCCGGAAAAAAATCCACTTTGAACTCAGCAAATGACCACGATGATTTTGAGATAGTGTCTATTAAATGGAGGCAGCCATTATTTGACTTGTATCCTAAGTCAAAGAAAACTCCTAAGTCAGGAATATGTTGGTCACTGGCTTTTCCTTGTTTTCGTAAAAAAAAATTCCATTGATTTATTCACTTTTTACTTTTTGGAGCAATTTAGGTCTTGCTATATGGTGCAAGGTTCTTCTATGTGTTGAAGACGTGACGTTGACCCCTATAGCTAGATTATTCGTTTGGGTCGTTTTAATCTGGATATTGTATGTTGTTTCCTTGACATTTATCCCATTTTCTTTCTTTTACATAATGATACGTACACAAGTTGAAAAAACCACAATGAACTATTAATTTGATCCAAACAACAAATGCATATTAATAATCACAGAAATGGTACGACATATTGGAAAGAAAGCATAGAAACATCACTTGTTTCAATGATCAAGTATGAAAAGGAACTTCGATATACCATTACCGAGGGGAAAACAGATATTACTGTCCTCTGCATCTTTGGATTTAAGCAATTTTTTTTCAAGTTTCCAAATAACTAAATACTGAAGTTACTGTAAATTTACATTCTGCATATGAGCATTTCGACGACTTATGTCTCTTCAGTGCAGATTAAATCTAAATATTCGGAAGTCCTTGAACTTAAAGATGTTTAAAAACTGATAGAGAACAAATAACCAATATTACCTAAATGTAAAGCCTAAATCAGCTAAGGACAGAGCTTTGCATGAAGGAGATACTCCTTAGATTTTAACAAAATTTACAAAAAATTAGATGTTGTAAGGTTTCAAATAGAATCGGCTTTCGAGTCAGCACCTAAGTACTGACTACTGGGCTGGTGAATACCCTCAGGGATTAACAGTCCAACAGCAGTGACATCGGCCCAGTGGTAACAAATAACAAAATACCGAAGTTACTGTGAATTTACATTCTGCATATGCGCATTTCGACGACTTATGTCTCTTCAGTGCAGATTAAATCTTAAATTTTTTTTGAAGACCATGAACTTAAAGATGTTTAAAAACTGATAGAGAACAAATAACCAATATAACCTAAATGTAAAGCCAAAATCAGCTACGGACAGAGTTTTGCATGAGGTAGATACTCCTTAGAAACTAACAAAATTTACAAAAAAATAGATATTGTAAGGTTTCAAATAGAATCGGCTTTCGAGTCAGCATCTAAGTACTGACTACTGGGCTGGTGAATACCCTCGGGGTCTAACAGTCCAATAGCAGTGACATCGGCCCATTGGTAACAAATAACTAAATACCGAAGTTACTGTGAATTTACATTCTGCATATGCACATTCCAAAAGAAACCGATTTTCGGGTTATTAATCGTGATATCATACTAAAAATGAAAAACAACAATAAAAGCGTTGTTCAATTACTTGATTTTACTGTGTATCAATAAAGACTGTCTCGTGTGCATTAACTCCATGTCCTTTCATTGTTGTTAATTACGTTTGCAATGTACAAAAGCGTTGTTCCATTGCTTTGTTTTACCATGTATTTGTAGAGACTTTGTCTCATGTCCACTTACTCCATATCCCTTCATTGCTTACAATTGTAGATGTTTTACAACGATGCTGTCTGAAAACACAAAATTTAACTTGTTTTATTGCTATTAGTTGCTGCTTTAAAGTATTTTGAAGCCTACGCATGCTTTGGTATTTTTGTATTTTCTATATGGCATTCACAAATGTTGATATTTAACCGTCGCCTACTAAACATGTGATATTATTTTAAACAACTGTATTTAATGGATTTATTTTACATTTGCGTTTGACATGATTGCCCCCATAACGCAGTTCTATCTTAAACACAGAACGATGAAATATTTTATAATACCGTATTATGAAAATAAAAAATATAAATAATCAAAACATTTCTCACGGGTTTTTATATCTTTTTTCTTTTTTTTTTGGACGAAAAAAAAATAGGAAAATAATCACATGTTTATGACTGTGAAATAACACTTAAGATTTCTCTTCCCTGCAAGAGATTATTATTCTTTCCTCGATGAAATTGTTCTGTTATAAGGGTTAATTGCACATTTAGGGAAAATAAATTACATTCAATCAATAAGTCATCTCGCTTAAGGTAGGTTAAACTTATCACGATTTTTTTCTGTTATGTTTTTGTTTGTTTTTTATTTATTTTGTTTTTGTTTTTGTTTTTTTTTTTTACAAAAATATAATTTATACATTTAAGGTGAAATCTGCAGTCAAAAATATTTGTATTTTCTAAAAGAATAAAAAATTCTCTGAGATTAGAAATACTTTTTTTTATTCTAAAACATGACTTTTTTTCTATTAAGATCCTATTAGTAAGGAGTTTTCTATCAGCTTCTACTCGTATTTCGGTTTATGGACTTCAAATGTTTTGATTTGATCTGCACTGACGAGACAAAAGTTGTTTAAATAAACTAGATTAACGGCAACTTCTCTAATGCTTATTTTAGCTAACGTAGCTATAGCTAATATGACCTGTATCATAACTTGGCGCCTGTCGTAAAACTTTCAAAGATCTTCTCTGAAATCAATTGGCAGATTGGAAGTTCAGACCGTGTTCACACTAAAATTAGATGCGATCGATTCAAATTAAGATCTATTCTTTGAAAACCCGTTTATGTTCATAATTTGAAACATTTGAATCAACTGCGATCGATCGCAATCAGGTCATACCATTCTCACTAGAACCGATTGCGATCGATCGCATACTTATTTTAAAACATTTGAATCGACCGCATTCCATCCCAACTGTTCACACTTTAGCCGTAATAGTCTCTATTTGAATCGATCTTTTTTATACTTCTTCTTTTAATCGGACCAAAAAAAATCGATTGCAATCGACCTTTTCATAGTATGAACAGCTAAAACTGGACATTGCGATCGATTCAAATATTGTAAGTTTGAACGGGGCCTAAATTGGTCACAATAGTTCTTTGGGTGTTCCTCTTTATAAAGTATATCCTTCAGGTACGTACTTATGTTTAATATGGAAAACGCATGCAGAGATCATTTTCTTCAGACACCAAATCTAATTCCAATTAGAATCAAACTTAGTCAGTGCGGTCTCTAGAGAGTCACTCCCTAAAAAGGCACCCGGCAGGTCCACAACTCATCCAAGATGATGAACATAGTTTACATGTAGCACTGGACCATATGGAAACAGATGCAAAGATCTTCTTTTCAGAAGTTACCAGTACAATTAGAACCAAACTAAGTCAAAACGGTCCATAGATGGTCCCTTTAAAACAATTATCCAGCATGTCTGTTCCTCAATTAAAATGGCCTCTAGTGGTACAAGTCCAAGTTGAACCCAACGTAATCATGATGGTTCTGAAATGGTCACCTCTGATCCAAGATGACCGACAGTGGAAAATATAGTTTAACACTGGACTAATAGAAAATACATTCAAAGATCTTCTCAAAAACTACGAGTCCAGTTAGAACTAAGTCACAATTATTTTTAAATGGTCCCTTAAAAATGTTAAGCATATACCTCATATGAGATAACCGCACCAGCTGGGGACATAATTCAACATTTGGACCTAGGGAAAACACATTCAAAGATCCTCTCAGAAACTAATAATCCAATATTGGAACCAGATTTAGTCGTAATGATCCTTCCAAAAAAGGTATACGGGAGGTTCATACCTCATCCAATATGACCACCAGCGGGGAATTAAGTTACCATATGACCTCATGGAAAACAGATTCAAAGAAGTTCTGAACAGCTACTTGTCCATTTAGTCAAATAAATCTTTTAAAATGGTATATAGCAGGTCCGCACCTTATCCAAGATTGCCGCCAAGTGTGGATCAAATTTTATCACTAAATCCGTTATTAGTCAAATTCGAAGATTTATCTTCTATTCAAATTAGAATCAGACTCAGTCATAAGGTACCTTAGATTGTCAATTCCAAAAACGACATCCGAAAGGTCGATACCTCATCCAAGACGGTCACTAGTAGCGAATACAGGTCAACATCAGACCCTATAGACAACGCGTTGAGATGTTTTCTCGAAAACTATCAATCAATTAGAACCAAACTTGGTAACTTGATCACTCCCAAAAGGGGTATGCAGTAGGCCTAATGAGGAACATATATATAAGTTGCATTTGACCTATGGAAAATGATATCTAAATCCCTGAAACTACGGTCTATGTCTGCCTTGCGATAATTTTTTGCTGACAGAATATATATTTTTTTTTTCTGTTTTTTAAATATTATTTGAATATAATTTATTTTTTCTATTCAGTCTTGATTGAAGGTTACAATAACCGAAGGAAGAAAAAATGTAGACAAGACCCGTTAGTAGGATAGTCAAACAAAACAAAACATGTAAAATACATGATTCTTCTTCGGAAAAAGTTCAATGACGGGATGAAAAACTTAAATTTGAATAGTTTGAGGGGGAGGTTACATTCGCTATAAATTTATTCAAGTTTCTTTGACATAAAATTTCATTACCGTGGTTATGTATAGATTTTGTCCTTTTTGTAGATTATTATCCAGCCATAAGTAGACTAAGGTGAGGCAAGGAACGTTACTATCATTTATTTCTTGTATTGGAAGTTTGAATTTATCCTGGGTATCTCTCTGACACCTGGATGACTTAAAATTCCTTTCTAGCTGCCAAAGACCTTATCAATGAAAGGATACGGGGTTAATTTAAAGTCGCTACAATACATGGGAAAGCAAACCAAGGCATTATTGTTGTTCTTCATTTTGAATTCAACATCAACAAGAAGCTTTGTTTATATCTCATAGTAAATTCAAGACGGTCCCACATCGTTTCGAGCGGATTTCAATAATGATTGCGAGCAATTCGGAAACCATGTTTCTGTTTACTCATGGTTGTCATATAGTTCTTCCCTTGAACACTTTTTCATTCTTCTATTTAAAATTATTGTGACAAAACCGGACTTTTTACCGACAATGTGACGGTTGCCACGCATGGAGCAGATCATGCTTACCCTTCCGGAGCACCTGATGATACCTCATTTTTTTTATATGGGTTCACACTGCTAGTGCTTTAGTTTTGTGGCGTTCTTGTTCATTTTTGTTTATTTGTTTTGTCTTTGTCATACTGTCTCAATTCGTGTTGCTGTAAATTGCCGTGATTTTGAATTTATGATATTAGAATTTTCCCTTTCCTCGTTCTTGCTTCGGTATTCGTTTGTCGATGTATTTCAAATGGATTTCCAAATGTCGAAATGTGCATATGCTGAAACTAAATTAATAGTGACTTCGGTATTTTAGTACCGCGGGTCCGATGCATACCTCTGCTGGTGGACTGATAGTTCCCGTGGGTACTCACCGACCCAGTAGTCAGTACATCGGTTCTGAACCGAAAACTGATTTAGTTTGAAACTTGCGATTTCTAAATTTTACAAAATTCTGTTTGAAACTAAGGAGTGTCTCTCTCATGCATACAATATTTTATGTAGCTCTACCCTTATCTGAACATCCTACTTGTTATTTGCTCGCTTCAGCTTTTGCACGTATTTTGCTAAAATAATTTCCAAATGTTTTGATTTTATCTTCACTGAAGAGACAGGTTATCGAAATGCGCATATGTAGAAACTAAATTAACTTCATGACTTCGGTATTTTTTTTTACTGATTACCTCTGTGCCGATTCCTCTGCTGATAAACTGTTAGTCCCTGATGGTACTCACTAACACAGTAGTCAGCAATACGGTGCCAACCTGAAAACTAATTTATTTTGAAATTTGCAATATCTAAATTCAACAACATTTTGTTTAAAACTAAGGAGTATCTCCCTCATGCATAGCTTTGTCATTGGCTGAACTGAAGCTTCTCTTGTTATTTGTTCCCTATCAGCTTTAACACGTATTTCGGTAAATGGACTTCCAAATGTTTCGATTTCATCTTCACTGACAAGACATAAGTTGTCGAAATGCGCATATGCAGAAACTTAATTACCAGTGACTTCGGTATTTTGTTTGTTTGTTTGTTTTTTTTTTTTTTTTTTTTTTTTTTTTTTTTATAAACTATACATAATCTTCTTTTAGAGCTGTTGTACTGTCATTTTGCCTGGGAAAGAGACCAGCTTTCATTCAATCGTAATTAGTCATAAAGTTCATAAAGGAATTTGAACACTTCATGTCAACAGACCTGTCAAATAATATCAGACTTGAGTTACATTTTATTTTCAATTTTTTTATTGGGATGAAGTTTTTTATGTGAGAAAATCATATTTTATCTTTACATTTCTACTTGGATTTTATATAAAAACGGTTTTTGAAATTCCAATTGTAAAATCGGTATAAAATATCTTTTAAAAAACAGTGGGGAAAATCCGATGAACGAATAAATGTGAATGGCTAAAAACCAAAGTAACTGTAAATTTACGTTCTGCAAAATGGCAATTTTGACAATTTATGTCTCTTTAGTACAGATAAAATCTAAATATTTGGAAGACCATAAACCCAAAGATGTTAAAAAAACTGATAGAGAACAAGTGAACAGTTGGGTGTAAATAGTAAGCCGAAATCAGCTAACGGACAGAGCTTTTCATGAGGGAGATACTCCTTAGTTTTCAACAAAATTTATTGCAAGTTTCCAAATAAAATCGGTTTTCGGGTCAGCACCAAAGTATTGACTACTGGGCTTGTGAATAACCTCGGGGACTAACAATCCACCAGCAGTGGCATTAACCCAGTGGTAACAAATGACTGAATACCGAACTTCCTGTAAATTAAATTGTCTACATATGGCCTTTCGACAATTGATGTCTTTTCAGTGCAGATAAAATCTAAATATTTGGAAGACCATCAACCCAAAGATGTTTAAAAACTGATAAAGAACGAATAAACAGCTGGATCTAAATAGAAAGCTAAATCTTTCTATAGATCTAAATAGAAAAGATTAAATACAGAACTGTAACCAACCCCCGAAATCAACATGCTTAAAATATATTAAAATTATCTTTTGGCCTGATTGACAGGTAAATGAGGTCTGCTTTTATACTGAAAAGACATATATTTTTCGAAAACAGAGACTATGGAGTTTTTTAAGTTTTAAGAAGGTTAGATTTTAGAATAAAATCAGTACGATTTTATGTAAATATTATATAAGAACCGAGTATAACTCCCGGAGAAAGAAAAAGATTGCATCAGTTTCACACTTTGTTTAGCACAATGGTTGCGTTTTGAAGTTATTTTGACATAGTTAATATTGCAAAAAAAAATATTAAGAGCATCATCCTACGATGAGACTTCAATAATAAAGTGAGAAAGTCGTGGTGGGATCTTGAAAAGTATAGTCGGATTGTCCCAAATCGTCCCTTATTATTTTGAGTAGAAAACATAGTGTACGTCGCATTGGAATTGTAATACGGGCATAAGAAAAGCGCAGTAAGGTTTGATATCGTTTTGCTAAACTTGCAAAGTACTATGATTTTGAAATTTGTGTAAAACATCCAATTCATTTCTTTGACATTTAAAACTAAAATTTTGCATTTTTAAACCTTCATTGACCAATGTTTTAAGTTTAACCTTCTACACACAATATGTGTGATGATAAGTTCATACTTTTCCTACATAATGTTAAAATTTCATTATCCATTTAAAACCGGGCGAAATCGACTAAGGTATACAACCATGATGACAGAAAGTCTATGAGGGTTTTAAAAATGACATCCTGTTAATTTGGCATGGTCTTAAAAAACTTGATCTGGATGTATCCTCAAATAGTTTTAAATGTACAAATGTACATGAATACAAAGTATATCAATAAATTCTGTATAGACGAGCTCTGACCAGTTGATTTGGTGGTGTGACACTTTTAAAAAACATATATGAGTTTTAAATATTTAATGTAAATTAACATAACACTAACTTATTAGAACCAGAAATCACGATTAAATATTTCACACAAAAATTTACCGACATGATGCTTACTGCCGCAAGTAAGGCAATTTTTTTCCTAGACGAACAGAGTAAAAGAATAATGGCTCTTTCCCTCATTGTAGTTCGGTCACCAGTTAATCCCTATCAATGAAGGTACAATCTTTTGCTGAATCAAATGACCTTACTCAAACGGACCTTTTGTCTTCTCCTTCTTGGTTTTTTTCTCTTCTGTAGACAGGTCAAAATATGTTTCAATCGGAGTCTTTACTGAATGGATCCCATCGATATATCCTGTAGCACTACTGATAAAGGAAAACAGAGAAATCACTAAATCTACATCTTTTGACTTACATCAGGTATTCGCCAAGATGTTCATTTCAGCACTAGAATTTACGACAAAAGGGGCGATCTTAATACCAACATTAACAATTTCCCTTACATGGACAGTAATATTCCAACTTCTGCTTAAGGAGTGTATGCTAGCACAAATTATGCAGACTTTCTCATAGGACAAAGATATCATTTTTTACCCAGTAAAAGGGCACACTTTCCTTTTACCCGTTTCGGTTATTTTAGCTGTTTTTCAGTTGTATATTTTGTTTAATTTTACCTTTTAATTGTGGCCTACCTTACCATTTTTACCCTTGTTTATTTACATTAATTTGTGGCCATTGCACAACATATATTTTTATATCATTCTTACCAACTTATTAATCAAGACTTCAAAGACTCCGTCTCATACGATCATTAAAATAAGTTCTTTAATAGATGTCAGTTCTGGACAATTTTGAGGGTTCGGTCCGAACTTTGATTCAAATTTCTGTTCCTACTTAATACTGGGATGATCATTTGTATTTACTGTCTACGACCTTTCAATTACTGTTCAGCTGTTGCCGGACACTACCGCCATAAAAACGGTTCAACCCACCTTTTGAAATACCACACCAAATGCGGACCACTGAGGTCGACAATTTTTCCGGTGTTTTATTTTCATCTGCTTTGTCTTTTTTTGCTTTTTTGGCTTTGGCTGTTGTCAATTCTGTACGGTAATGTTGCTATTAACACCTTGACAAATACGAAAATGAACGCAAAAAGTACTTAAAGGGACAGTGTCGCCATGTTTCAAGGACCACATCATATAGGAAAACAGTGAATTATGGAAACCATGGTAGTTTTTTACTCAGTAAAATTATGGAAACCATGGTAGTTTGTTACTCGGGATTAACCTTTTAAACCATGTTTTACGTTAATACTGATTTGAGAGGGCTGAGCAACGGATTTTTAACCCATGAGTTTCGTAATCACATGTTAAATATTTAATCACGTGTTAAATATAAATCTTATCGGGCCAAGGTGCTCTAAGTGTAAATGTGATGTGTTAGGATCCGACCGTTTTTTTACATAGTTTCACCAACGAGTTCGTGGTGTAATAGGTAAGGAAGGGGCCATCTAAAGGAGACGACCCTGGTTCGAATCCCACCATGGAACTATGTTATTTTTCAACGTTTTAAAATCTTGATTTTGAAATATAAAATTTTACAAAGTCAAAACAGCCGAACTGTTCTGAAATTCCGGCTTTGATAAAATCAAAATAAAAAGTAAGAATGTCCTTTGTTCTAACTGGGGTGACATTGCTGGGGTGATCCGGCTCAGATCACCACTGCTAAAACAAAAGAACACGGATGTAAGCACGAGTACTTATCATTTTCAGAACATTGAAAACAGTAAAAAAAAATTCATCTCGACCGAATCCCATAAAGGGTCAAATTATCACTTCAGAAATACGTTGTTGAAATCAGATTTTGCTATAAATTGAATTGTTACATTACATAGTATTCTTGCATTTTATAATCCATCAATCGTAGGCGTTGTAGTGCTTAATTCTGGTTCAAAACTGGATCCGTGTTTCAAAGTCAATACTTGTGCACTTGATACCTACTATGCAAGATGATATTTGTAGCTTATTCGTTTTCATATATAACCTTTGGATAAAATTACGGTGTTGCTTTCAGCATTTAGGTCATTACACACCATCGGTTTTCCCACTGGCATTCTTTATCGACCATTTTTTTTAATCCTTTTTCATTTTTTTTTTATTTTTATATTTTTAAAAATCACGGCATAAAAAAATTGCCGGTGGTTTCCACCTGATTTGTCTTTTTTGTCTCATGGACTTCAGCTCATGACCACTCTGGTAATCTTGTTATTAACCCCATCTGGAATAACAGTTGATGTTTTTTTTTTATTTTTGCCGTTTAGGGAGAAGGCCATCTGAAAAATCAAAACAATATATATATCTGATAGGGCTAAGTAGATATCAGTGAAAAGATATCTTAACTATCCTATTCTTTGAATAAATTGCTTTTCGTATCCAAGGTTGAGATTGATTTCGAACTTTTTAGTATTTAACCATTGGTTATAATTATTATTATTGTATAGCAACATAATATTCCTTTAACAAAGCAACCAAACGTTAGCGTGCAATAAATTTCCATACTGCACTAGTGCAAATATGACTTAAATTTCATGACGTCATCGACAATCAAAATCCCATTTTTAACAGAAATTCTAGCGTTGCTATACAATAAAAGGGTTATTGCATGAATATTGGGGAATATCATCCCTCGTAGAATACATATTACATTTAAATTTGATTAAAGGGATTTCAAGAATTCTACCAACATTTTATTTACAAATTGTGAAAACATGGATAAAGGCAAATAATAATTCAGGATCAGAGCCAGCTAAATTTAAAGACAACAGATACTTTGGGGAAATAAATACATTAAGTTTGGTGGGAAATCTTTGATATATTAAAATTGGATTAAATCTAACATTATCTTCGTTAATGATCTCATTGACGACCAAGGTAAAATTTCACAAATATATATAATGAACAAACTTTACCCATTATCTAACTGGTTCTCTGAATATACAAATCCCAGCTTTCTGTTCTAAAACAGGAGGATTCAATTAAAACTAAAGTACAAACAAATTTTAACATTTATGTGGAAAATAATAAAAAACAAAAGTTTGAAATCATGAAGCTTTCGTCAAAAGAAATCTATAATATATTGAATTCAAAAACATTTGGAAAACCCGTAGGATTGCTAAGTGGGAAACTCAAACAAAAATATACGATTTGTCTTTTAAATTAAAACATAATCTTCTCTTTATTTTTACCAAATTGTGGGAAAATAAATAAAAATATTCCGTTGGAAACTTTTAAACTATATTCTTCCATGTAAACAATTGTTGTCAATATGGAAAATTTCTGACACTGATAAATGCAATATATGTAATGTAGTAGAAGATTACGAACATTATTTCATTACTTGCAACTATTATAAAAACTTCTGGGATAAGATAAAAGATCTGTTAAATGAATATGGAACGCCAAAACTGTCTTATTATGTTCACTTTCTATTATATGATGTGCGTTTACCGTTATATGATGTGCATTTACCATTATATGATGTGCAATCAACATTATATGATGTGCAATCAACATTATATGATGTGCATTCGTAATTATATGATGTGCATTTAACATTATATGATGTGCATTTAACATTATATGATGTGCATTCTACTTTATATCATGTCCAACCAACACTATATTATGTGCATTTAACGATATATGATGTCTATTTAACATTATATGATGTGCATTCGACATTGACATTATATTATGTGCAACTTACATTATATCATGTGGAAACAATATTACATGATGTGCACTTAACTTTATATGATGTGCAACCGACATTATATGATGTGCAACGACCATTATACGATGTGCATTTTACATTATATGATGTGGATTCAACATTATATGATGTGCATTCAACATTATATGATGTGCAACCATCATTATTTGATGTGCAACCATCATTATATGATGTGCATTGTACATTAAATTATGTGCTTTCAACATTATATGATGTGCATTCGACATTATATGATGTGCATTCATCATCATATGATGTCGATTCAACATTATATGATGTCGGTTTTACATTATATGATGTGCATTCACCATTATATGATGTGCATTCACCATTATATGATGTCGATTCAACATTATATGATGTGG